>JAOTOM010002013.1:0-87560 GCA_034440615.1 Ashinkailepas kermadecensis | reverse complement strand
AAAGCGAGTACTATGCCCATGGGTGGAGAATCGACCCCGCCACCCCCGCCATGGCGGGGGTTCCGTTTCGGCAACCCCCGCATTGCGGGGTTGGCCCGGCGGGGGCCCCGAAGGGGGCCCGCCGCGCCGAGCGGTGCACCAGGCACCTCTGTGGTCCTGTGCGGGTCGGCCCGCTAGAGAGGGTGGCCCTTGGTGCAGGTGGGCACCTTGAAAGGGTGGGCCCCCTCCTGGAGGGTGGCTCCTGGAGAGGGTGGGTCTGGATAGAGGACCCCTGGAGAGATTGGGTCTCTTTGAGGGTGGTCCTGGAGAGAGTGGCCCCCTAGAGAGGGGGCCCTGGAGAGGGTGGGCCCCTGGAGAGAGGGCTCCCTGGAGAGGGTGGGGTCCTGGACATGGTGGGGCCTTGAGAGGCTGGGCCACCTGGAGAGGGTGGGGCCCTGGTTAGAGTGAACCCTGGAAAGAGTGGGCCCTTGAAAGGATGGACCTCCTGGATAGGGTGGGCCCTGGAGAGAGTGGTCCCCCCTGGAGAGGGGGGCCCTGGGGAGGGTGGGCCCCGGGAGAGGGTAGGGCCTGGAGAGGGTGGGCCCTGGAGATGATATCCCTGGAGAGAATTGGCCCTGGGGGAGTGGCCCTGAGAGGGTGGGCCCCCCGGATAGGGGGCCCCTGGAGAGGTTGGGCCCTGACAGGGTGGGACCTGGAGAAGGTGGACCCCCTGGAGAGGGTGGGCCCTGTTGAGGGAGGGAGCCCCCGGTAAGGGGGGGCCCCCTGGTAATGGTGGTCCCCCTGGTAAGGGTGGCCCTGGGTGTGGCCCCCGAGAGGGCAGTGTGGGCCCCGGAGAGTAGGCCTGCATACCGACACTCGGAGAGGCCCTTGGAAAGGTGTGAGCCCTCGAGAGAGGCCCCTGAGAGCGGGCCCCCCTGAGGATGGCCCATTGTGCACCTGGGCCCCGAGAGGGAAAGTGTCCCTTAAAGACGATGGGGCCTGGGACAGAGTGGACCCTGGAGAGAGTGGGCCCCTGGAGAGGTTAGGCCCTGGATAGGTGGACCCCCTGGAGAGAGGCCCCTGGACATGGTTGGGGGCCCTGGGAGAGCTAGGCCCCTTGAGAGGTGGGACCTGGTTAGATTGAACCCAGAAAGAGTGGGCCCTTTGAAAGGATGGGCCTCCTGGATAGGATGGGCCTCCTGGATAGTGTGGGCCCCCTGGAGAGAGGGGGCCCCCTGGAGGGTGGGCCCTGGTGGGCCCCATTACAAAATGCCCAGAAGTATTTATACAAAGGCGAGGGAATACCCTGGTGGAGGGGGGCTAGGGGGTCGGGTACATACAGCGCAATCCCGCACGGTTCGCGACCGAGTTCCACTGCACCCCTCGCGAAAACATTCTTCGCATCCCACCCACCCACCCCCCGGTATGCGGAACCCCCTGCAACTGGGGGCCCCTATGGCTGGGGGCCCTTGCTGCGGGGGCCCCTAGGTTGGTGGCGGGGGTTGCCATTTTCAGAATTCTCCCACCCATGACTATGCCTGTTAGGCAGCAGCCCAAAATTCGTTTAGTTAGGCATCAGGAAGCAAATGAAATGAATCATCTCCAAAGAATGTGTGATAGCTAATGTAAATTGAGCCAGTTCCAGGTGTTATATACTGGTTCCCAAATAGGTGAAGACTCTGATCTTGTTGCCTACATTACTCGAGATTTGAGTTTTCTTAATCTGAAGTTACATCCTTGCTTTGACGCCTCAAATCATGGATTCAGGCTATGCACATGACGCAGTGCACGCAGAAGACAACTTCACAACGGCGAATGCCATCAGCAATGGAAATATACAAGATTATGTGAAAGCACTACACTAAAACTGTGGTATTGCATGGTGATATACCAGTATATGGCCTAATGTTAGCTGGGCCATGTTATGCTAGGTTAGGTTAGATTTGTCTATTTATCTATGCAATAACTGCTACAGAAGAGCTTTCGTGATGCCAAAATGGTGCCATCTCACGGTGGTATATATGGCTTGCAAGGCTATGCTTTATTGTTATTTATTGATCATATTATCACAGGCTAGGTAGGGTTGGGTTGGATCTTTTTCGTGAGCTACTACTCTTCATTTACATAGGTATCGATTTCTTCTTTGGTACAACATCAAAATATTGTTTTTGAAAGCAGAATGGCTGCGAATGATTTTCGAGTCAAGATGTCTTCCACATTCTGGTTGGCAGTGCCTCACAAAATTAGTGAACTTCGGCTTGGATGAATCCTGCCAGTGTGTAGTTTTTGTTTGGTGTCGCTGTCTCCTTCCAATTCAAGCGGTTTGTTCGAAATGTAATAGAGCCTGCAGGCACCCGGGGCATACATGTCAGCGTGAATGGTATCAAGAGATGGCACAGCGTTGATATTGGATGACTCGGTGTCGGTGGCGGTGACGCAGCCAGGTTTTTCATGGGGGGGGGGGGTTGACGAAGAAAAATATGATGAAATGGAGAAAGCTTTCGGCGCGTGAAGCTCGCAGAACATTTAGTGGTTTGCTTGGTGAAAAATTCCCAAATTTGTCTGTAATCTAGTGCGTTTATAGGTGATAAGGGGAGGCCCAGGTGCCTGCCCCTTCTTGGCTGCACCTCTGTTCAGTAGCAGGGTTAACAAAATAGGCGGTTCCCGGATTTTTGGCATCCAGAACATTATCTTGTCCATACAATTATCCTCTAATTTTCTAATTTTTAGGTTGAAAGATGCTGTTTGGAAATGAACTGCTCTGTAATAAAATGACCAATATTCACCGGAAAGTGCTAGCTGATATTCTGAGGTCAATGCGCTAAAATCACAAACTGTGTATTGACACCGAATTGTATGTGAATACACCGTTTGCTCTGCTATTTGTCAAGCTGACATTCCACTAATCACGAGCTAACAAAACTACGCAATCCAAATAATATCGTTTGCTCATCAAAAACCATGGGAAAATGTGTTTTATTACATCGTTTGTATTTCACGAAGGTTGTTGATTGTGAACAGTCGTGGCAAATGCACCGCTTGTGATAAACAATGTACTGGACTGTGCGAATTTTGGTGGGGACCAATGTCAGTTAGGACAAAATGGATGAATTTTATTTGCATTCGACGAAGTTCAAACACAGCGGGCAGCTGAAGATTTAGCGGGTCTCGAGACTCTCTTGGAAGATCACCAAATCCATTTGTATCCGCCAAAGGCGGCGGAACAGGGGAGGTAAGGTGGCGGGTGCAGATCAGGTATCACCCTTTCCCCGCTATATCCGGAAATTCCCTCTCACCTGGAGCAGTCACGGGAGAAGAGGCGAACTACCAGTGACGTTAATGGGTGCCAAATCCAAACGTCCGAGTTCCCCCTCCACTTCATCTCAGTAATGGTCGACCAATGGCCGGAACACAACTTGGCTGGGGGAGGGTACGGTTAGCATGTTAGACATGGTCCTCAGTGTGAGAGTACACATACGGAGCAATGAACCGAATCCTGAGTAATGTAGGCAACAAGATGAGAGCTTCCACCTATCTGGAAATCAGTTATCATCTGAAACCAACTTCATTATTGTTTTGGTATCCACAGTTTGCTAAGTGATAAAAATCACAAACTTTATCCCGGGCGGTTCCCCGAGGGCGAGGCCCTTATATTAGACTTCGGTTGGGTTAACCCCTGCGATTACCCCAAATGTGGGTAACTCGGGAGTACATATATTTTTTTTGTTACCGTGGTAGGTTGCGTTCGCGCTCCAACCCAATTTATATTACATATAAATGTTTGAGTTGTCCATGGATGACAAATGTATATCACCGTCTATGTATACTCGATCATACCCGGCCGGCATCCGCCGGTCTCCTGCTCGGTTCGCGAGTTATTTACATCCGGCATACGCTCAGCTGTCTTCCCCTCCGCCGCATTTTGGGGTAGCTTAACACGAGCTGATCCAATAATGTTATGGTCTCTTTTCCCGCCTACATTCCATACAGAAGGTTGTCATGGTCCATGTCTCACCTCCCCGAACTCCATGGCCATCCAGGTTTCCCACAGGTGTATTGGGCCGGGGGCACTCTGGTTATCGCGTCTGGTGGTCGGAATTCGCCAAATTACGTTAATTGACGTGGCATGTATGAAGTGGCCACACACATCCTGATATCACCCCTCCACTCCAGCTTGCAGGACAATTTCCCATTCTGACCTCCGGACATCAAATGTACTTTGCGACATCGCAGCGGACAACAGGAATGTATTGGTGATGACGTCTAAAGATGCTCTGGCAACTGATCTTCCCACACACTCTGCAACTGCATGGCCTCCCGCCAGAATCAAGAATGTACTGCAGTCAGCTGGAAATGAGAAATTAACCAATTTCCCCAATGATCACACCCCTATAGACTCTCGCCGGAATGAACCTGGTAATTCCTAGTCAAATGGAACTGCCGACCAAACGGTTTGTCACGCTGATCACACATGTGTCCCTCACACCGGAGTGAACCCGGAAATGCAGTCATAGTGGACTGTTGGCCAAACGATTTCCCACACCCCTTGCACTTGCATGGTCTCTCGCCGGAGTGGAGTCTGTAGTGAATATTAAGACTGCATTATTGACTGAACGGCTTTCCACAAACATCACAGATGAACGGGTTCTCTCCAGAATGGATGACATCGTGACGCTTCAGGATAGCCTGCTCAATAAACGACTTACCACACTCCCTACACTTGTATGGCGTTTCACCGGAGTGGAGTCAGTAGTGGACATTAAGACTGCTCTTTCGACGGAACGCCTTGCCACAAACGTCACAGCTCAACGATTTCTCTCCAGAATGGACTGCAGCGTGACGCTTCAGGACGGACTGCTGAATAAACGACTTACCACACTCGGTACACTTATATCGCCTGTCACTGGAATGGAGTATGTAGTGGACGTTAAGATTGATTGATTGTAAGTTCTTTCGACGAAACGACTTTCCGCACATATCACATTTGTGGCTTATCGCCGCTGTGAGTTGGGGCGTCAGCAACGAGCCCGCTAGGATAGCGAAACTCATTGCTGCACAGGAGCGATTCCGCCACTTCCCTGATGTATTTCTGTCGGTCATGATGTGAGCTGGCTCTGTCACAGGAGCTGCCGAGTACAGCTGTAGGACAGCCGTCACGCTAACGCTCACACCGGCGTGTGCTGTCGCAGGTGAACTGGCCGCGCTGACGGTGCTGTGGCGTCACACACAGCCACAGGAGAATGTGGTAGTAGCTGAGATAAAAAGGAAGGTGGTGATGAATTCCATCATAGGGTAGAAGAGCAGTCGCGTTCTGTAGCACGGGAACATGTTACAGAACAAAGCGGCACTGCATTACGTCAACATATGAAGATTGGTTCGTTATTGGTTTTACGACAGGTCGACCGTTGAGCCATATAGCGTCGCCAATCCCTCACGCCGATTGGTCGCGGGCGAAGAATAGCGACAAGTGAGACTCGAGCCCACAATCTTTCGATTGTGAGACGAGCATCTTACCCCTAGACCACTCGTCCCCAACATATGAAGAAGAACCTTGGGTTCTTTAACGACGCATTCGACCGCTAGGTTATATAACGTCGCCAACCTCACACGCTGATTGATCGCGGGTGGACTCGGTAAATGCCGTTGGTTGTGAGATTCGAACACACAATCTTGCGATCAAGAGTCCGACACTCTACCAACTGAGCTACCGCGGCCCCCAGTCGACATATGATGGGGACGTCATATGCTGATGCTGTGCTGTGCTGCCATATGATGATGCGTCGTATGATGACAACATATGATGCTGTGACGCCACACACAACAACAGGAGAGTGTGGTAGTAGCCGAAATCAGAAGGGTAGGTTGTGATCAATTCAATCGTAAGGTGAAGGAACAAAATTATTAAAGGAACGCCCACGCGGATGGAGAGAGGCTCGGCATGAGCCGAAGCCGACCCAGTGGCTTTGCACGTTAAGTCCGTGGTCTCATCCGTCGGCTGGGACCCACTTCCACGGCTCAGGACACCCCGTCTGGCCGGAGTACCCTCTTCAAAAACTTGGGCCTCCTCTATTACGCAAGGGCCCCTCTATGCCGTTTACAGGATTCATCCTGGCGGATGAACAGGTACCCTGAGAGCCAGAGGACTGGACTGGCATATTCGTGAGCTTCGGGAAGGGCAGCTGAGGGATCGGGGCACCCTGAGAGCTAAGAGTCCTTGAGAATTGGCGAAGGGCGCGAAGAATACTGAGAGCCATCCTCAGAGATAAGATATCCCTGAGAGCCGTAAATGCTGCCAAGGACTGGGAAGATCATCCACCGCCACAGCGGCGGCGGTCACCCCTGTGGCCACAGAAGTCCTTGCGGTGACGACCGCCCAAGCGGCCACAGCTGTCTCAGTGGTCTGACCACCGTTGCTCCAGCAGCTACGGTCGCTCCAGCGATGGCGAAGCAAATAGCCAACCAATAGCTGTGATGACGGCCGTTCCAGCGGTGCCAGTTGCTTCTCCCGCGTGCAACGCGTGCTGCAACGCCCGCGTGACACCGGTGAAGCAAAAATAAAGAAAAAATAATTTGCATGATAATGTGCTTTAGGCATAGCTGGTCTGGCATGTTGCTGGCCTTCCCCAGTCCCAAATCTTTTTCCCACTAGTATTCTCGTCTCATTTTGAGAAAGTATGATGCTGCTGATAAGGTTCCACAATTTCGGACCCGATGCGCCGCCAAGGGACCACAGAGTCTCGGCTGTCTTTGCAACGAAAATTTAAGAAAAGAAGATGAAACGACAAATAGTAAGAATTTCACTATGGAAATGCCTACATTTCGGCGTGTTTTTTCTCTCGTCTTTATCAGACTGTGGAACTTTAATTATATCCTTAATTTAGGACACATTCACTTTACTTCCCGCAGCACCACGTTTCCAGGCTAGGTATGCACTCAGACATCCTGTAATAAACTGAACTTTGAGACACTGGAGTGGAGAGCATAGATGTATTAGTCAAGACGTCTCAAGATGCTCGTGCAACTGAACATCCTCCCATACGCCCCACAACTGCAAGGTTTCATGCCAGAATCAAGCCTGTACTGCAGTCAGCTGGAAATGAGAAGCTACCACATTTCCATACAGATCATACCTCTATGGACTCTTACCGGAATGAACCCTGGAATGCGCGATCAGATGATACTGTCGACGAAACAATTTACCACAGTGCTCACACTTGTATCGGCTCTCTCCGGAGTGGACTAGAGCATGACGTTTCAGGCCGCACTGCCCAACAAAGGATTTACCACACTGCCCACACTTGTAAGGCCTCTCGCCAGAGTGCAGTCTGTAGTGGACATTAAGACTGCTTTGTTGACTCAACATCTTGCCACAAATGTCACAGCTAAACAGTTTCTCAACATAATGGACTACAGCGTGACGCTCCAGGGCGCCCTTCCGAACAAACGATTTATTACACTACTAACACATGTATGGCCTCTCTCCGGAATGGATTAAAGCGTGCTGCTTCAGGGTGCGCTGCTGAGGAAAAATTTACCACACTGATCACACTTGTATGGCCTCTCGCCGGAGTGGAGTCTATAGTGAACATTACGACTGCTTTGTTGACTGAACTGCTTGTCACAAATGTCACAGCTAAACAGTTTCTCTCCGGAATGGACTACAGCGTGACGCTCCAGGGCGCCCCTGTGAACAAACGATTTATCACACTCCTTACACATGTATGGCCTCCGTCCGGAGTGAATCCTGTAATGCACAGTCATGGTGGACTGTTGAGAAAAACGATTTACTACACTCCCTACACTTATATGGCCTACCACCGCTGTGAGTTCGGGCTTGAACAATGAGGGTGCCAGGAGAGCGAAACTCTTTGCCACACAAGTCACAGCGGTTCGGCCACTTCACTAATGTATTCCTGTCTGCCATGCTGTGAGTTGGCTGTGTCGCAGGAGCTGCCGAGTACAGCTGTAGGACAGCCGTCACGCTAACGCTCACACCGGCGCGTGTTGTCGCAGGTAAACTGGTCGCGCTGATGGTGCTGTGACTTCACAGACAGCCACAAGAGTCTGTTAGTAACTGAAATCAGAAAGGGTGGTGGTGATCCATTGCATCATAGGTGAAGGAGCAGACAAGCTCTCTAGCATGGGAACCTGTTACCGAACAAAATGTCGCCACTTTACGCGAGCAAATGATACGGACATGACGTATTCACAGAGTGCTGGATGTTGAGCACATCCGTGAACATCGGACTTCAATGAAGGAAGCACACTTTGAAGACAACCAAAGGTTAAACTATGCGCGACGAAGCCGTGACAAAAGGGTCGAAATTCAACTCACGCACCCTTAAGGACAGCGATTACTCGTGCAGAGGGGACAAACCAGGGGAAGATTTTATATTTCCACACGGGGAACTGATACGGAATGTGGTGGGAAAACACTGGCAGCCAAATGGACTATTAAAATTCTTCAGGACTATTTTGTTTAACATCATTCAGATATCGCCAGTTTTCGAGGTGAACATACCAGCCTGAACAGGAACTTATGCTTCGACTTGTAATTGCTTTGTAACAGCTCTAGGTCTGGACTGGATTACAATTTTGAAGCCTTGGACTTGGAAAGCGCAACCTTGGGCCCAACGAAATCTGAGAGCATGATTATTTTTTTCTGGCATGAGAAACACAGGGTTGAACACAGTTAAATGGAAGTAAACTTATATGGCAAAACAAATGGTTAGTTATTGTAGTTTAGGGGCGCATCGACTGCATAGGTCATATAGCGAATAACGGCAAACAGAGGGACACTGACCTAGGAGCATACAAGAGGAAGCAAGTCATGCAGCACAGTTGGATGAAAAATGTGTAGGCGAATTAATGCGATGCAGCTGCATGCGACAGGGCATGTCAACGCATGGCACACAAGCATAAGATAGGACAGGACAAGCTCGAAGCAAGGCATAATGCTAGGCAATGGCGTTCATGAAATGGAAGGAAGGTCAATAGCAGCGGGAGATGGGGCAGAATAAAGGCGAGGGAGTGCAGGCATCTTCTGACGATAATTGGTGTCGTACCGATAGTTCCGAGTGCGAATACCGACATCATCGAAGCTAAGTGAACACTGAACTGGCCAGATGAATAGAATGCAAGGTCAGAAACTTAAACAAGGTAAGAGACGTGACAACTAAAAAGGTAACAGAGCACTGAGAAGCACAATGGGTAAAAAGGAAGTGTAATTTCATGTTTTCAGCAATTCAAGATACCACCAAGGTCAATCGACTTCGCAAAGGAAAGTGAAGTTATCTACACCAGAGCAAGTATGCAGAACGAATGTCACGTTAACACTCACACTGGTGTGCTATGGCAGGTGAACCGGCCTTGCTGATGGTGCTATGTCACACACAGCAACGGAACACACCGGTAGAAACTGCAGCGAGAACGAGCAATACATTGGCGTAGGTACATGCGAATGAAGGAGCACACAGGAGTAAGCCTTCAATGATGCCAACCAAGGATAATGACGTTATCGAATGATGCCTGATGTTAATTTGTATGTTACCTTTATGTCATAAATATTTGTAATCAGCGAGAGGTACGGCACCACAGAAGTTGCATCAGAACAGGAAAGATACCTGCATTCACTGCAATGCCCGAATGGCAATGTCAATAACTGGTTCAGTAGATAAAGACCGTCTACACATGCGCCCATTGGAGGATGCACCATAAGAAGATGCAATAACCAAGCACACAGCACCCAACACGCACGAGAAAGGACAAGCTGGAAGCAAGGCGTCCCATTTCACAAGTACGTCTGAGCATAAATAGACATGAGGAAAAATCTGTCCACACTGGCAAATGGAAAGTATTGAAATTGCACCTTGGCCTGAATAAGGAAGCTACAGGAACTACATCTTTGGCGCAACATCATAGACGCCAAATATTATGTGCATATGAATTGACGTGACTTCATAGAATGACGCTTGATATTGATGTGAAAGGTCAGGACCAGCTGGGAGCATGGCATCACAATTCATAAGTACATCTGAGCAGAAATGGACACAAGGAAAAATATGTCCACACTGGCAAATGGAACGTATCGGAATTGTGAATTTGGCCGAATAGGGAAGCTACCGAAACATCTGTGGAATAGCATCGTAGACACCAAATATCGTGCATTGTGTGCACATGAGTTGACGTGACTCAGAGCTCCATCGTCTGTCTCGGTGATCAATGACATCCTAGACACCAAATATCCTACATTGTGTGCACATGAATTGACGTGACTCAGGGCTCCATCGTCTGCTTCGGTGACCAGTGACATAGCCCGGGGGTGGAGGCGAAGGGGCCTCCACCCTCAACAATGGCCAACCTGTTGGATCGAGCAAAGGGGTGATGTAGTTGTGGTGGACATAGTAAGGGTGAAAGAGGACTAACAGAGATACTAATGGTTGGAGTGCAAAAGGCTTTCAATAAGCCTGGTTTCTAGCCAGGCTAGCCTTCAATAAGCCATTGGAAAGCCTGGTTCACTCATAGAACAACGATTGAAAATAAAGCACTTTTCAAGGCATCCTTTTTCAATTGGTGGGTATTGATATCAACATAATTACCAACACAATGAAAGCATATAAGTTAATACACATTACTTAGGTACAATCCTCAATCAAGGAAGCAGCACACTTAAAACTAGGCAGGCACATAAAGACATAAAGATCAGTGCAACCATGAGCCACAAGGGCCCTTCTTGGTTGCACTCTGCACACTGACCAGTTGTCCACCAAATGTGTTGATCAACTCTCCCTGGAATACAGGAAAAACAAGCCCCCTATTCTTGTAATGATTGTCTATGCTGTTCTTAAAGATGTTCAGTGTGTTGCTACTGACAATGGTTTCTGGTAGCTGGTTCCAGTGTTCTACTACCCTGTTGGTGAAGAAGGACTGTCTTAACCTTGTCCTGCTGTGATTAACTTTAATTTTGAATTGATGACCTCTAATTGCATCATTTCTGTTAAATTCAAACAATTCCCTGAGATAACCCTATTCCTGACCATGAACAAATTTAAAGACCTCGATGAGATCTCCTCTCAGCCTTCTATATCTAAGTGAAAACATATTAAATTTCTTCAATCTTTCCTCATATGCCAGGTTGCCCATACCATTCACCATTTGTGTTGCCCTCTTTTGTACTCTCTCTAAAAGCCAACAATCTTTTTCATAACTAGGGGACCAAACTTGGACACAATATTCCAGATGTGGCCTGACATATGCACAATAAAGCTTCCTGATCACTTCCTCACTTTTGTATGATATATTCCTATTTATTGCCCCAAGCATTTTTGGTGCCTTCTTCCTGGCTTCTTTGGTCTGTTCTGATGCCCCCAATTTTGTGTTCAAAATAACACCTAAGTCCTTCTCCTGCTGAGTCACAGATAGTACTTGGCCACCCATCAAGTATGGAGCCTTGATATGCTGCCTACCTACATGCATGATTTTGCACTTATCAAAATTAAATTAAATTTGCCATTTTTCGGACCACTTCACAAGCTCGTCTAAGTCTTTCTGCAGCAAGACCTGCTCATTGTGCCCTGTTATTGCCCTAAATACCTTCAAATCATCTGCAAATTTCAAAACCTTACTGCTTAGGCCACTTTCAATGTTATTTACAAACATAATAAACAAAAGTTGTCCCAGTACTGACCCCTGGGGGACTCCACTAAGAACATTTTGCCATGATGATTTTGTACCATTTAGTATCACTCTCTGCTGTCTATCTGAAAGCCACAACCCTATCCATTTTAGGATGTTACCCACAATACCATGGGCCTGAAGCTGCCTCATTAACCGTTTATGAGGTACCTTGTCAAAGGCCTTGCTAAAGTCAAGATATGCTACATTAACCTGATTTCCCTTATCAAATTGTTCTGTAGCAAAATTAAAAAGTCCAAGAGATTTGTGAGACACGATCGCCCTTTTCTAAACCCATGTTGAGTATCTTGAATCACTCTGTTTCCTTCCAGAAAACTAACTATTATATCCTTGATAATTGATTCAAGTACCTTGCAGACTAGTGATGTGAGGCTTCCTGGCCTATAGTTGTCAACTTTCCCTCTTTCTCCTTTCTTGAAAATAGGAACTACATTTGCCCTTTTCCAATCGGTTGGAATTTCATTTTGTGAAACTGATCTACAAAATATTATACTGAGTGGAATTGCCAATTCTTTTTCAGCTTCCCGCAATACCCTAGCATAAATTCCATCAGGGCCTGCTGCCTTGTTTGGCTTTATTTTCCTGACATAATTCAAAACAACATCACTATCAATGAAATCAACATCATGTAACTGATCACCTGTCACTGAGCTGTGGTTCACAGTTGGCAGATTAGTCACATCCTCCAATGTAAACACTGATTTAAACTGCTTGCTCAATTCCTCAACCATCTCACCATCCTCACTCAATATAATCCCATTTACTTCCAGTGGACCAATTGTGCTTGAAACTTTCCTTAGTTTGTAGAAACTAAAGAACTTTTTACTGTCCCCATTACAGTACCTATCCAAATCCAATTCTTTTGCTCGCTTTGCTGCTCTGGTTTTCTGCTTCACAGCGTCTCTAGCTTTTTGATACAACCTGAGCTTTACTATATTTGAAGCTTCCTTAAATACTCTAAATGCATCTTTCTTAGCCTGAATTGCTTTTGTCAAATCTGGTGTAAGCCATGCTGGCTTTCCTACTCTTCTTTTGCGCCTTTGCTTTTCGGGGACATGTCTAATCTGAATTTCCCTCAAGTAAGATTTGAACTTTTCCCACATTTCACAGGCATTTAAATCGGAGAATTCTTCTTCCCATTGTATGGCACTTAAAGCCGCTCTCATGCAGTCAAAGTCTGCCCTGTTAAAATTTGGAACCTTTGCCAAATTATCCTTGATTGTCCCTGCTACATGTGCCACGAATCTCACTATGTTATGGTCACTTCTCCCCAGAGTTTCTCCTACAGTCAAGTCCTGAACTAAATCACTTAAATCCGAGAAGACAAGGTCCAAGAATGAGCCCTGCCTAGTTGGTTCTGTTACAAACTGGTGTAAGAACAGGTCCTCTTCAAGGCATTTCCTAAACAGTTTACATGCTGGGGAACCAACACCAACATTTTCATATCCATTTAGATTAAAGTCACCAAGAATAAGGCATTTCCTCTGAAAGTTTCTACTGATTTCCTCACAAATCACCTTATCAAGCTCCAGTTGCTGAGAATGTGGCAAGATTCCTGATCGGTACAAAGCTCCTATTCTCAGTTTATTGCTGTTGCCTTTTCCCACAGCAACATCAAGCCATATAGACTCCACAGACATATTTTTTACCCCATCTGCTACTCTTTGAGAACTGAATAAGCTATTCACATAGAGCATTACACCACCACCTTTCACTGCTGGACCCCTATTGCATGAAAACATATTGTATCCCTGGAGCAAGTTATCCCCAAAATACCCCTCACTGACCCATGCCTCAGTAATGGAAACAAAATTTGGTTCCTCATCAGCAACATAACACTTGAACTCGTCAAATTTGGATCGAATACTCTGAGCATTAAGCATCATACACTTAAAAAACGTTCCATAACCATCTTTGGTTTGTTCATGCTGAGTACCTCTATCATCTCTGGATGAGCTACCACTCTGCCCCCTTGATCTACTGCCATCCCTATTTGCTGACTGTGAGGTTTTATTGCCTATGCTGTCACTATTGGCATATTTATGAGATGGTAATGCCACTTCTTCCCTCCCCACCCCATTATCTAGTGTCCCTGAAGGACATGTTCATACACTTTACTTAACACTTGCACCCCTTCTCGGAGAAGTGCAGGCCATTCCTTTGATAGAGGTCCCATGAACCATAAAACCTGCACCACTTGTCAACAAAGGTCAAACCTAACTCATTGCAGAGCCTACCCACCCTGGCATTGGCTGCCAGTGCCCGAGAGCTCCACTCAGGGAGACTTCAGCCCTGGGCAGAATAGCCGTCACAATAACCCTGCTTTTGCTCTGCTTCAGGGTGGCCAGAATTAAGATATGATTGGTGGCCAGAATACCCTGTAGCAGGGTGGGAATTAAGGCACTTCTTAAGAGATTTTATCTCTGAAAACATTTTTGCACTCCGGGTTCATACTGGATAGGATGGGCTTCACATGTACTCCGACACAAATGTGGGAACAAAGATATCAATAAAAACAAACACAGAACGACAACGAAAAAAAAAATAAACGCTGGTTATTCCACTTACGGTCAACACTCAAACTAATCACTTTTTGTAGCAGTCAGCAGCCGGACCACAGCTTCACACACTCCATCAATCTCAACCACCGGAATTGCCGACAACAACGCGCCAACAGCAACTTGCAAGATGATGCGCATGCGCACTGAGAACACTGTTCTCCGGCTTTGGAGCCGCGTCTCGGAAGACGAGCCCTGTTGAACAGCCGACATCAGACGATCGCACAGGTGCATAACCAACTCGCTATCGCTACGCACGTCGCACCACTCACCGCTTCGGACCGCTGACGCCGACCGACCTTCCGGAACGCAAGGGATCGTTGCCGGCTCGACGACAGAGCTGCCGCTGCCGCAAGTGCAAGACGCCGTACACCAGCCATCTTCTACGAGCCACCAGCCTGCCACCACACACACACACCGCACCAGCCAACATACACACACAAATACCAAGCACACCAAACCAAACCACACCTCCCTGCGCCACTGATCTCTACTCCTCCAGGCATACAGTACCCCCAACCTAATTCTCCGGCACTCCAACTCTATCCAAACCCCCTCAAACCTTCAACCGCCCTCTCAAGCTCACCTGCTACATCTGCTGAGCCGTCGACCTCTACGCTACTCTTCGAGATCTCCAAGACCTACTTCAACTCTACTCATCCTCCAATCAACTCTACTCACCATTCTACTTCATCTACTACAGTGCTCAGTGACAGTGCCTCTCCAGAACAGTGCCCGTCTCTGCTTCTACAACGCCATCTACATCTCTACGATCTACCGCCTTTCTACAAGGTCAGTCCGGCGGTGCTGCCACCCCTCCCACCGGGCTCCCTCCACCCCACCTCCCGCTTTTCCCTCTAGTGCCGTCTGCACGATCTTTTCTGATCTTTTTGACCGTGCTCTCTTCACGCACATCTCTGGTTTCTTTGTGTTTTCTTCATCTTTATCTGCCCCTCTTTTACAAACTGTCGGGCTTCCTTCACGCCCTTCTATACCCTCCGCCAGCCATTTGTACTGTTCTGTGTCGCACACTCACCTGTCACACTCACCTTTTTCCAACACCACACACAACAAACACAGCCAACACCACACGATTCAACACCATGAACACCAACACACCACCGACAGGCGAGTTCTTCATTTGCCGCCGGGGGAGACCCATGGGCTCCCTCGACCCCTGGCTGGTGGATGAGGAACTCGTCAGACAGACAGGAGCGCCCCTTCACGCCAAACCAATGAGATCTGGGGCGCTCCTCATTCACGCCAACGACATAGACGGCCGCATACTCCCCACCATACATCACATACAAAACACCCCCTATCTCGATCACTCCGGCCACACACATGAACACCTCCCAAGGCACCATCAAGGCACGGGAGTTGGCCTGTATACCGGAGGAGACCCTAACCCGGAGGTTCCGGGAACAGGGCGTCTCCTCCGTGTACAGGCCGCCCCCACGACACGGATACAACACCACAGACATACTAATTATAACATTCACAACACGTACACAACCCAAACACGTGAAGGCGGGCTACCTGCTTTTTTCGGTCACACCACGCGCACCCCTCCCGCGAAGATGCCGTAAATGTCAACGGTACGGGCATTCAACGGGGGGGGGGGTGCCACAGCAACACCCACACCTGCGCGAATTGCGCAGGACCACACGACACAGACCACTGCACTAGCGGCGTGCGTAGCTGCGCCGCCTGCGGGGAGACCACGCGGCGTCGGACGGGGGCTGCCCCCGATGGCAGGCGGAGCGGGAGGTGCTCCGCCACGTCCACCTCGGGGGCATGGCCCTGGCCGACGCCAGAGCGTCGGTGTTTGGCCCGCGGGCGGCGTGGCCGCTTCGCCGCACAGAGCCGGGGAACCAACAATCACCACCACTATAACACACAGAATACCCGGCTCTGCCCGCACCCACGCCACACAAGCAGAAAACGAACACATACACACAACAAACCGACGCACCAACACCAACGAACACCAACACACACCAAAAACACCCCGCAACACCACGACACCCCATCACCCACCGACCACTACAAGCACCACCAGCCATCCCAACTCGCCTATCAGCACCCACCCCACCCTGCCACCCACCACCACCACCGCCACCACCCTACCAACCAGGAACCTCAACATCCCCTCAGACCTCACTCACTTCACACACTACGGACACATCACTGACACAGCACTCGCACACAGACACGGGGTCTGAACAGACAGACACCGAGCGCATCAATACCGACTCAGACGTCACAATCCCCTGCACCCCAACACCACCCCCCTCCCAACCACAAGTACCTCATAGGCCCACGAAAAGCACCACCAAAAAACACTCCCCCAAAAGACCACTCACGCGTGCCAACACCCACAGACAATGAACACAATACTACAGTGGAACACGCACGGACTCATTAGACACTGGCCAAAATTCAAACACTACGCATTACAAACACACCACACTGCACTATGCATACAGGAAACACACTTCAAACCCCATGACCCGTATCAATTCAACATCCCTCACTACACGCTACACAGACAAGACACACACAACACACACACATACAGATCAGGCGGAGTATGCACATACATTAGGAATACAACACCGCACCGCCTGATACAATTCAACACCACAGCAGACATATTACTCACGGAAATCCACCTACACAACACAGCTTACACACTCATCAACATATACGACCCCCCTCGCGAACCACAGAAACCCTTTCGGAATTAAACAAGGCACTCGATCAAATTCACACACCCGTCATAGCCACAGGAGATTTCAACTCGCACCACCCACTATGGGACACCCGCACAACACGACCCGATCACAGAGCACTCACACTCATCACACTGGCTACACAACATAACCTCACAATGCTCAACACCGGATCACCAACATACCTCGTCCCAATTAACCACACCCTCCCCACTACCCCTGACGTAACCCTGGCATCCTCCGCATAGCCCTTACCCTATCATGGACATCCGACCCCGATCCTCAATTCAGTGACCACGCACCCATAACCATCACCTTTAGCCAAATCCCGACCACTGGCACACCACATCCACCCACGGGCCGATGGAACCTCAAAAAAGCATCCTGGACACCTTTTTCGGAATCTATAGCAGCACAAACAGCACACAACCCACACCTCACACCAGAACAATTTGCAGACATCCTCATCACCACAGCACACCAACACATACCACAAACAAAACCACGCCATCAACACAAACCTCGCGCGGCACCCTGGTGGAGCGACGAATGCCACCGGGGGGTCCGCGCGAGGAACCACGCACGACACAGACACGAAAGACACCGCACACCAGAAACACTCACAGTATACAAACAACTCAGAGCAGCCTGCAAAAGAACCATTAAAAATGCCAAAAAACGTCCTGGAATAAATTTTGCACCCAATTTAACAGGTTCACTCCTCTCGGCGAAATTTGGACACTTCTTGGAACATTCCAACATCGACAAAGACCACCAGCCAAAGCCATCACACTCATACACAACAACGTCACCACCACAGATCCACAAAGAATAGCAAACATTTTCGCACACAACTATCACATTAGGTCATCCACACTCGCACGACACCCCCCACCACCAATCAGACACACACGGCCACACCTTTACAACACTAGGTTTACGCTCACAGAATTACAAATAGCAATCACACAAACAGGAAACACAAGCGTAGGACCAGACAACATACACTATTCATTCTTCAAACACCTACCAACACAAGCACTACAAACACTACTGGACACCTACAACACCGCAAGGACAACACATACATACCCAGAATCTTGGCTACACGCTCTGCTCATTCCTATCCCAAAACAAAACACAGACCGAACCCTATGCGACTCTTACCGCCCTATCGCACTAACCAGCTGTTTCCACAAACTCTTTGAACGCCTAGTCAAAAAACGCCTCCTCTATATTATTCAAACACAAAAACTAATCTCTCCTATACAATCAGGCTTTCTCCCTAACCGCTCCTGTCTTGACAACCTCACCTACCTCACCACCCACATCCAGGAAGCGGCGGCACAGGAAATCTACCACCGTCGCCGTCTTCCTGGATCTCAAACAAGCATATGACACTATCAACATCACAGCACTCTTACAACACCTATACAACCTAGACATACAGGGAAGACTTATACACTACCTACATTTCTATCTACTAAACAGCTCTTTTCAAGTAAAAATAGGACAACACACTTCAGACACTAAATTCCCCACGACCGGCCTAATGCAAGGCTCGGTTCTTAGTCCCCTTCTCTTTATTCTAGGCCTAAACTCAGTCATCACTGACAACCTTCCGGACCAAAATAGCAATATACGCAGACGACATCGTAATCTGGACTTCACAAGAAACTACCAAACCACGCACTAGGAATACTACAGAAGAGCACTAACAGAACTACACAACAAATTCGCCCTTACTAAACCTACACATCGCACCACACAAATCGAAATGTATGTTTTTTGGCTACCACAAACACACAGACGAACAACCACTAAAAATAGACCAGACACCCATACCATTTGTCACTACAATGCAAAGTTCCTCGGCATCACATTTGATCGACGACTTACCTTTCGGTTACACATCTTAGACATTCACAAATGCGCATCAAAAAGAATCAACCTCCTACGAGCACTTTCTGGCACAAACTGGGGATCCGATAGAAACACACTTCTAACTCTCTACAAATCACTCATTCGGCCAATTTTGGAATACGGATCCCCACTCTACGAAAACGCTGCTAAAACAAACCTCAAACGTCTAGATAGCCTCCAACGCCAATGCATAACTATAGCCACAGGAGCATATATCACCTCACCATACCTCGCACTGCACATATACAACCACATACCAGAACTAAAACACAGACGCACACAAGCACTATTAAGATACCACTACAAAACACAACTCATACCACAACACCCATGTACACAGGCACTCAAACTCCGCACCAAACGTAGTCCATCAACTCATGACAACATCACGACTCAAAACCACAATAGGAACTGCCGCATCCACCAACACACAAATAGACTACAAATTACCCTACCCACAGCACAAACCATTACCAACCACCCACAGCATGGTGGAAACACGAAACACTCGCAATACACTTCCTCATAGACCATCCAAAACACACATACACAGACTCAGAAATACAACAACTCTTCTTACCAATTCACAGCACAACATGCAAATCACAACATCATATACACTGACGGCTCGAAATCACATACACAGCAGACGGGCACAGCGGCGGTGCTGTACCACAATGCAGCACCGCCGCAGGTTATCCTTCGTGCCCGTCTGCACGACACAGCATCAACCTACACAGCAGAATTATACGCAATCTTCTCGGCTTACTCTACCATTTATAACACCAAAATTGAACACAACATCATAGCTACTGACGCCAAATCAGCATTACAAAGCATCACACCATACACCAAACACAAACACTCACTCATCCCGAAAATACTCAACATACACCGAAACCTCACCGCACGACAAAGACCACTTCTTCTATGGATACCAAGTCACACAAACATACACGGCAACGAACACGCAGACACGGAAGCGAACATAGCCACAACACTACCACAAATCACACCATGCCCACTCTCACAATCTGACTACTATCCCACAATACAACAGGCACGTAACAAACACATACAACAAACATGGGACACAGCACTAACGCAACCTCCATGAAATACACCACATATACAAACCTTGGCACACCATCAACCAACACACCAGACTCAAGGAACGCACTCTGACACGATTACGCCTCGGACACACAGCACTTACACACTCCTACCTCTTACTACAACGCCCACGACCACAATGCACAACATGTCAACGAACACTCACTATCAAACACATACTCATCTATTGCACCAAATACAACACCGACAGGCAACACATCACAGATTACTGCAACACACACAACATTCCACTAAACATCACTACACTTCTCAACGACGACTATCCAGCATTACACGAACTTCTCTTCCACTTTCTTTCTACGACACGCCTAATCGATCAACTGTGAAAAAAGGAGAAAAAAGAAAAAAAAACAAAATGTATATATATATATAGCCCGGGCAAAAGACTAAAAATCGGGCAATCGAAAAATCGAGCAAAAAAAAAAAAAAAGAAACAAACAAAACAAACATAACTACAAAACAAAAAACAAAACAAAACAACGTGTTCTTGCAATGTTCATTTATGGCGAGGACCCAACCCCAACCCACCCACTACACCCCATACCCCAATCTAGCACCGTCCGGACTGACAGCTTCTTTCGACTACTTCATCTCCGGCTCTCACACGACTCTTCTCTGCCATCTCTACCTCTTCAAACTCCAAGATCAACTCAACTCAACTCTTCAAGACGACTCCGACTCTACTCGAAAATCTATCCACCACCCGGTAACTAATCCTCCTATCATTATCACACTCAACCACAGGAAACAGCCGATATCACCCACAGGTGGCAGGCTGGCCAAATACAACTTCTCTCTCTCTCTCGCCGCGGGATGTAGAATTTACGTTGTTAGTATAGAGAGAATAGCCATGGATGTTAAAATTATATGGGTCGTTGTCGCGCCATCGGGTCTCCTGGACGGCGGCTACCAATGGTTTATTTTTGATGATATATTCCTTGAATTCTGCCCAATGGGATACGAGTGTCCTCGTATTCCATTGGAGTAAGAATTCAGTGGTGGGTGTCTGCATTACTGATGGTGATCACGCTCCCGCAGCCGCGTGTGTGGCGGTGATGGTGAGGCAGAGTCGTCTGATTCATAATCGGACGACTCTGGTGTGACTGTCTGCTCTGGGTCCCTGGGGGATTCTTGAGCATGCGGAGGAGGATCAGTACTGTCCTGTGAGGACTGCGACGGTGAGGTGGAGAGAGATGGGAGGACCTGAGGGGAGGTCGCCGGGGTGGCCTGGGCCCGAGAGGGTGGCTGGGTGGAGGGGGTGCAGGGGTGTTCCTGGAGGGGCGGGGCAGAGGGGGCCAGATCCCGTGGGGGCATGGCGGCCGACCGACTCCGGGGGGCCTGGAGACGGCTGGTCCGGTGGCGAGAGCAGGGCGTGAATCCGGTGCGGGATGGCGGTGATTGAGCGGGTGCTCGTTGCGCGTGGGCGCACGGGTCTTCGGGCGGACGGACGCCTCGGCCGGGGTCGGCCAGAGGGGCTGAAGGGGCCGTTGATCCCAGGCTGAGGGTGGCCCCTGAGGCGGGGGGCGGACCTGGGGGGCTGACCGGGGTTGCTGCTGTCGTGCCTTAGCCTCCAGCCAGACTGGGCAGCGGGGGTAGGAGGCGGGGTGAGGGCCCGCGCAGGCTGCGCATCTCGGCTCATGGGCTTCGCACATGTCCGTGGTGTGTGCCTCGGCACAACGGCCACAAACCGGGTTGCGGGCACGGCAGACCTCACCGTGGTGGCCATACCTCTGGCAGAACCCGCACCGCTTGGGGGGTGGGGTCCATGGGCGGCAGGGGTACCGTAGGTACCCTGCATACAGGTGAGTCGGCGGGGCGAGGGACCGATAACACACTGAGTAGGGGGTTCGGGGTCGTTGCTGAGGGGCGCCCCAGGCGGACGACCTCACAAACGCCCTGCGGAGACAACTCCTCAAGGAGCTCCTCCTCCAGCAGGTGTGCCAGCTCAGGGGCGAACACCGTGACGAAGAAGTTGTTGAGGCGGTAGGCGACAACTACCTCAACAGGGTGGTCCAGGAAGTGTCGTAGGAGGAGCAGGGCCCTGGCCTGGGTTGCATCGCGAACCCGTACTAGTAGGGCGCCCAACCGAATGGTGCGGGCCGCCACTACCCCTCCTGTCCATTGATCCAGCTCTTTGGCCACTGCAAACGGCGACGTGCGCTCCCATGACCCCTCCGTTCGTGCTATCAGCACGAAGGATTCTCCTTCTGGGGGATCTCGCGGCGGGGGAGCCCGGGCTCCTGGGCGCGGCCGGCGTCCAGCCTCCTGAGGGTGGGGGGTCCCCGGGCATGCCGGGAGGGGTTGGACCCCTGGGGGAAGAGGGAGGGGTGAAAGTGTGGAAGGGCGCCCTGAAGGGGTGCTGACAAGAGAGGCACCCTGAAGGGGTGCTGCAAGGAAAAAGTGTGAAGAGAAGTGTAGTGCGAAAGGGGTAGACAGACACAGTGCTTGGAGGGATGGGAGTAGCCAACAGAGGCGGGCGCAGTCACGGCCAGGCCGCTAGCACGATCCTTGAAACCAGAAAGGTACCTCTGCTGGCTCTAATCTAGTGGGTGGGATGGGGAAAAAAACAGGCAAAGTCGTCCGCCGATACAAGTCGGTTTCCCAACGGCACTCGAAAGCGCCGCAGGGCCGAAGGGACGTGGGAGGGGAGCTGCGTCGGCTATTCCGACGAGCAACCAACTAGTGGCGTCGGCCGGCTATTCCGGCTGACAACCAGCTAGTGGTCCGGGGGCGGAGCTTCCCGTAGATGCCCTAATAAGGACACCTACGAGAGAGCTGGGAAGGGAGAAGAAGAGAGGCTTGACAAGACCTGGTTATCACAACCGGAGATTAAGCCACAGAAGCTGTCCGCCGTTTCAAGCCCCCACCCGCCCTTTCCAGCTGTCTCGTAGGTGTCCTTTCCAGGACATCTACGGGAAGCTCCGCCCCTCCCCGCCACTAGTCGGTTGTCAGCCGGATTAGCCGGCCGACGCCGCTAGTCGGTGCTCGTCGGACTAGCCGTCGCAGCCCCCTCCCACTCCTCCTCGGCCTAGCGGTGCTCTCGGGCATCGTCGGGAAACCGAGTTGTACCGGCGGCCAGCCTCGATTGTTTGTTTCCCATCCCTCCCCATAGGTTATAAATCGGTCATAGGTATCTTTCTGGTTTAATGGATCGGGCTAGCGTTCTCTGAGCGTGACTGCCCCCGCCTCTGACCGATTTTCCCATCCCTCCAAAACTCTGTGTCTTTCTTCCCCTTTCACACGCCAGTTCTTCACATCTTTCCTTGCAGCATCCCCTCAGGGTGCCTTTCTTGCTTGTACCCCTTCCGGGCGCCCTTATCCACACATACACTCCACCCTCTCCCCTCTCGTGTAAGTGCACCTGCCCTGCCCCGGTATGCCCGGGAACACCCAGCCCCCTCGGAGGACGGAGGACGCCGCCCCCGGCCTGGAGCCCGCCTGCCCCCTCCCCGCGACCCCCGGAGGGTGAGTCATTCGTGTTGGTGACGAGGAAGGAGGGATCGTGGGCCCGAACCTCCCCGTTTGCGGTAGCACGGGAGCTGGATGGGTGGACAGGCGGAGTTTCCTCGGCGAAGGTCCTCCGCTCTGGTGCCCTGCTGGTGCGGGTTAGGGAAGCCTCACAGGCACGTGCCCTCATGAGCCTGAACCGGTTCCTCGGCAAGGACATCACGGTTGAGATCGCGGACAGGCTCAACCTGGTTTATACCACCGCTTACGCCCCGGAGCTGGTGGATCTGTCCGAGGAGGAGCTCCTGGACGAGCTGCAGTCGCAGGGAGTGTGCGACGTGACCCGTCTCGGTCGTCGCCCTCGTGCGGGCCCAGTCCTGAAACTGGGCTTCCGCACGCAAGTCCCGCCCACCCACGTCATGGCGGGCTACTTGCGCATCCCTCTCCGCCCCTGGACCCCACCACCGGCCCGATGTGCCTTCTGCCAAAGGTACGGGCACCTGGCAAAGGCGTGTCGCTCCAGGGAGCCTGTATGTGGGCGATGTGCCGAGGGGCACACGACGGATATGTGCGCGTCCGAGGTGCCACGTTGCGCCGCCTGCCTGGGCCCCCACCCGGCCGCATCCCCACGCTGCCCTGCGTGGCTCGACGCCAAAGAGCGTCAGCAGCGGCGACCCACCTCACAGGGCTCCTCGCCGCCCGCCCCACCGATGGTGTGGGCCCGGCCCCACTTGGCCCCAATGTGGCCGACTCCGGCTGAAGCGGGCTCCCGCCCCAGGTCTGGAGGGTCGGGTCGGTCCGACTGCGACCCGCTTCCCTCCTCTCCTTCCCCGGCCTCTCGCCCTGCCCCCTTAGCGGGCCCCTCCGTCCCCCGGTCCCCGCACCGCCCACAGGACGTCACCCAGCCGGCCATGCGCCCTGCCCCTGCCGCGGGCCCCGCCAAGGCAGACACCGCCCACCACTGTCGGGCCGCGCAGCAGACCGCGGCGACCCCAGTCACCGGTTCCTCTAGCGCTCAGCCCCTCCACCGCCAACAGGCTGCTCCGACCAAGGCTCGGGCGTCTTCCACACCGCCCCCTCAGGGCCGTCGCCTCCCCACTCTGTCCCCGGAATCGAGTGCTCGCTCCCGTTCCCCGAGCCCGGACCGCACTGGGGATCCAGAGCCCCTCTCCACGTCACCAGGGTCGTCCGCCTCCTACGAGACGGATGACCCAATCACGCCCTCACCGCCACACACACGCCTGCGAGGGCGTGATCATCACCACACAACACAACACTAATGCAGACACCCACCACTGAATTCTTGCTCCAATGGAATACGAGGTCCCTCATATCCCATTGGGCAGAATTCAAGGAATATATCATCAGAAATAAACCATTGATTGCCGCCGTTCAGGAGACCCGATGGCGCGACAATGACCCATATAATTTTAATATCTTTGGTTATTCCCTCTACACCGACAATAGAAATTCTACACCCCAGCGGCGGCGGGGTCGCCTTATTTATATCCGACACCCTCCTTCATCGTCAGATCCCCATTGTAAATAACCTAACTTTTATTGCCGTTTCTGTCAAAATTGCACAACTAGAGCTTACTATACTCTCTCTCTATCTCCCACCTTCTCCTACACTATCCTTATCTTCTGTGACCGACCTATTCGGTCTCCTCCCTCACCCCTGTCTGGTGCTGGGAGATTTTAATGCCCACCACCAGGCATGGGGCTGTCACACCACATCACCTCGCGGACACCACAGCGAAACACTCCTCAACACCCACAACATGGTCTTTTTAAATGACCAAACACCCACACACAACACCGGCATTGCCCCGTTCCGTCCATCTGCCATCGACCTATCTTTGGCCTCGGCCTCCATCTCACCCCTCTTTTCTTGGCATGTACAACCCGACCCCCTCTTTAGCGATCACTTCCCTATTCATATTATGCTCGAACGCTCAGCCCAGGCTAGAGATTATTCATTTCTCCCCCGCTGGAATGTTCGCAATGCGAAATGGCCATCTTTCTCCCAGGAAATTGACACCGTCTTCCCTCCTCATTCACACCCCCAATATCAGCTTTACTTGACACCATATTACTCGCGGCAGAAAATCATGTCCCCCACACTCGTCGCTCCCCGGCCGTCATCACGTGCCGTGGTGGAACGACGAGTGTCAACGCGCCGTCGCTCTGCGGCGGCGGGCTGAGCGAAAATTTCGCAAAAATCTCACCACCCAAAACATGTTAGAAGCCCGCGAGGCTAAAAAACGTTGTCAGCAGATTATCCTTAGCGCCAAAAAATGCAGCTGGCAACTCTATTCAAACTCATTCAACCGTTTTACCCCCATCGGCCAGATTTGGACCAAAATTCGCTCTTTCTCAAATGGCAGACCCCCACAGCGCGGATTCCCACAACTGACAATTAATCAACGCAGCATCACAGAACCCTCGGACGTCGCGGAACACTTTGCCACCTATTATGCAGACATCTCCTCAAATACGCAATACTCGCAACAAACCACCGACTTCCTCCAAACCACTCTTGCCACCTGCAACTTTACCTCGGACAACTCGGAACCATATAATGCCCCCTTTACTC
This sequence comes from Ashinkailepas kermadecensis, assembly GCA_034440615.1. Lineage (NCBI taxonomy): Eukaryota > Metazoa > Arthropoda > Thecostraca > Neolepadidae > Ashinkailepas > Ashinkailepas kermadecensis. The sequence goes on along the minus strand of JAOTOM010002013.1, from coordinate 61,494 downwards.
TCTATGAACTAAATTTATCCCTATCCAAAGTAACAAACACCGCGGCTGGCCCTGACCAATTGGCATACCCCTTCTTCCAAAATTTATCCGACTCCGGCAAAGACAACCTCCTTTCGGCACTAAACCAACTATGGACTGACGGCACCTTTCCCCTCTCCTGGTCTACTAGCACTAGCATTCCTATCGCTAAACCTCGCAAACCTCGCGACCTTCCCTCTAGCTATCGACCTATCTCTCTCACTAGTTGTGCCTCTAAACTTTTTGAGCGCATGGTCAATGGACGAATCAGAGTTCACCTTGAAAACAACGAAATTCTCACACCCTTTCAAAGCGGCTTTCGACCCAGACACAGCACCACTGACAGCCTCATTCTATTAGTTGACTCGATTCAGCGCGGGTTCATGAAAAAACATGAAACCGTGGCACTCTTTCTCGATTTAAAATCCGCATTCAATAAAGTACATAGCTCGGCACTCCGAATCAAATTACATCGTATTGGCATCAGAGGCAGAATGGCAAAATTTATCACCAACTTTCTCGCTAATAGAACATTCACCGTCCGCTGCGGCAATATCCATTCTCGGTCCCAAAAATTAGATCAAGGCGTCCCACAAGGCAGCGTGCTATCTCCCACCCTCTTTCTTATCATGATTAACGATGCACTCGCTGACCTCCATCACATAGCCCCCTGTCTAAAATACTCCATTTACGCCGATGATTTGGCCATATGGTGCACGCACCCATCGGCAGACAATGCAAATCATATAATGCAGCGCGCCATGAATCAAATTGATTCCTGGTGCTCCCTCTGGAGACTGCAAATCTCCCCCACCAAATCCGTCACAATGCTTTTCTCCCGGCTCACCACGTACATTCCACCTCTTACACCACTCCGTTACCGCGACCAAATTATCCCTCACCAAACCACCTTCACCTATCTTGGCATCGTACTAGACAAAAGTCTTTGTTTCGGCCCCCATATTGCTTATCTCAAACAACGTTGCGCAAAACGTCTAAATCTCCTGCGCTGCATCTCCGGTCGTGACTGGGGTGCAGACAGGGCCACACTCAACACATTGTATATTACTCTGATTCGCTCAATCCTGGAATACAATGCGTTTATCTTCGATAATATATCCCCTTCACACATTACAACACTTGAACGCATACAGAATAACGCAATTCGCCTCATCACCGGAGCACACCGCACCACGCCCATCACTAGTATCCGGGCTGAGGCCCACCTCCCCAGCTTACAACACCGCAGAATACTTCAACTAGTCAGATACCACTTTCGCACCACAACACAGCACAACCACCCTGCCACCCTCGCACTCTCTAATCCTCCCGTTCGACGTACATATAATAGGAACAAATACAATATTGCCATACATTTAGACCATGTCCTCACATTCGCACTCAAATTCCCCAACGTAATCCCCGACAAATTGCCTCCTCTAATCCCGTTTTGGCACATGAAACACCCCAAACTTGAGTATCTCTTTCGGGAAAACAAAAACCTGCTCACCCCCATCGAAGTCCAAATTAGATTCTTTGAATATCAAGAGGCCCACCCACAACACACCTTCTTCTACACGGACGGCTCACGTACCAGCAATGGTACGGGAGCCGCCTGGTGCGGTGGGCCCGACACTGGTCAAAGCAAATTAACACTTCACCATTCGGTATACACAGCAGAACTAGTCGCCATACTCACTCGCCTACAACACATCATTGCGCAACGCATTACTACCCCTACTACAATATGCACTGACTCACGATCCTCCGTGGACGCCCTCGCCTCAATACACAACACCACACACCCCACGCTCCACGCCATCCGACACCTCTACAATGCCAACCACGCACACCTTCCACTCACACTGCTCTGGATCCCCGGACATCGGGGCATCCCGGGAAATGAACGGGTTGATGGTCTCGCCCACGCTGCGATCGACCTCCCCGACAACAACGGAGCCCCAGTACCCCCCGGAGATCTTTTATCCCTCACAAATAGTCTGTTCAAAAAGTATATTCAGGCCTGCTGGTCACACAACACCACACACCTACACACCATCAAGTCCACACTCTCCAGCTGGCCCTCCTCCAACCAGCACACCCGTCTGAACGAGGTGGTACTCGCCAGACTTCGCCTGGGACACACCAATTTGACACACAATTATATTTTTCATAGACCTCACCGCCTTCCACTTTGTAACACATGTCACCTACGCCTTACTGTCACCCATATCTTACTTGACTGTCCAGCATATGCTCTTCACCGTCGCTATATCATGCAATATGTCGCCAAGATCCACTCACAACTTTCGCTTCAAGCTCTCCTCGGGAATGACCACCCGGAACTACTTGATTTACTCTTTCGCTTCCTCCAGGACACCCAACTCTCCGAACTGATATAAAACCTCCGTCGCATCTTCCTTTTCCAAGCTAGCCTGATAAAAGTTATAAGCACGCACCACACTCCGTACTGGCTGTATGACTCCGCTCCACATCTCTTCCTCTCCGTCGTCGCAAAACACATACATATAGGTTATCTCACACTAGGTAGACAGGATCCGATTCAATTTGGCTATTACGGACGGACTTCCTTTTAAATTGCGCTTGGTTTTTTACCCTCGGGTTTTCCAAGCAGCCTGGTTTTCCCCTTTTTAGGGGTTTCCAGGCTTTAACTTAAAACATACACTTACACACACAAGGTCGGGCCCGACGCCCACGACTCGCCCTGGGCGTCGGGCCTCCGCTTCGCTTTTCAGGTCGCAGGTGGGCAGTGGAGCCTCTCCGGAGGTTACGATGCTGCCCACCCTCCAAATGTCCTTCCATTGTCATGAGTGTCTGTATGTATGTATATGTACTTGTATGACATGCGTGTATCGTCTCTACGCCATATTTCTTCTTTGACGGCGTCTCTCCTTTCTTGACTAGTTGATATAACCGGATGTCACATAAGCCGGATTAACGTAACTCCTTCTTTAACGTAGCAATCTCTAGCAGATGGCACTTTGCCTCAGCTAAAGATTTAGGAAAAAAAAAAAAAAAAAAATAACACATCATTGCGCAACGCATTACTACCCCCTACTACAATATGCACTGACTCACGATCCTCCGTGGACGCCCTCGCCTCAATACACAACACCACACACCCCACGCTCCACGCCATCCGACACCTCTACAATGCCAACCACGCACACCTTCCACTCACACTGCTCTGGATCCCCGGACATAGGGGCATCCCGGGAAATGAACGGGTTGATGGTCTCGCCCGCGCGGCGATCGACCTCCCCGACAACAACGGAGCCCCAGTACCCCCCGGAGATCTTTTATCCCTCACAAATAATCTGTTCAAAAAGTATATTCAGGCCTGCTGGTCACACAACACCACACACCTACACACCATCAAGCCCACACTCTCCAGCTGGCCCTCCTCCAACCAGCACACCCGTCTGAACGAGGTGGTACTCGCCAGACTCCGCCTGGGACACACCAATTTGACACACAATTATATTTTTCATAGACCTCACCGCCTTCCACTTTGTAACACATGTCACCTTCGCCTTACTGTCACCCATATCTTACTTGACTCGTCCAGCATATGCTCTTCACCGTCGCTATATCATGCAATATGTCGCCAAGATCCACTCACAACTTTCGCTTCAAGCTCTCCTCGGGAATGACCACCCGGAACTACTTGATTTACTCTTTCGCTTCCTCCAGGACACCCAACTCTCCGAACTGATATAAAACCTCCGTCGCATCTTCCTTTTCCAAGCTAACCTGATAAAAGTTATAAGGCACGCGCCACACTCCGTACTGGCTGTATGACTCCGCTCCACATCTCTTCCTCTCCGTCGTCGCAAAACACATACATATAGGTTATCTCACACTAGGTAGACAGGATCCGATCCAATTTGGCTAATACGGACGGACTTCCTTTTAAATTGCGCTTGGTTTTTTACCCTCGGGTTTTCCAAGCAGCCTGGTTTTCCCCTTTTTAGGGGTTTCCAGGCTTTAACTTAAAACATACACTTACACACACAAGGTCGGGCCCGACGCCCACGACTCGCCCTGGGCGTCGGGCCTCCGCTTCGCTTTTCAGGTCGCAGGTGGGCAGTGGAGCCTCTCCGGAGGTTACGAAGCTGCCCACCCTCCAAATGTCCTTCCATTGTCATGAGTGTCTGTATGTATGTATATGTACCTGTATGACATGCGTGTATCGTCTCTACGCCATATTTCTTGTTTGACGGCGTCTCTCCTTTCTTGACTAGTTGATATAACCGGATGTCACATAAGCCGGATTAACGTAACTCCTTCTTTAATGTAGCAATCTCTAGCAGATAGCACTTTGCCCCAGCTAAAGATTTAGGAAAAAAAGAAAAAGAAAAAAAACAAAGTTGGTTGCTCGTCGGATTAGCCGACGCAGCTCCTCCCACTTCCCTTCGGCCCTGCGGCGCTTCCGAGTGCCGTTGGGAAACCGACTTGTATCGGCGGACGACTTTGGCTGTTTTTTTTCCCACATCCCACCCAATAGATTAGAGCCGACAGAGGTACCTTACTGGTTCAAAGGATCGGGCTAGCGGTCACCAGACCGTGACTGCCCCCGCCTCTGCCGGCTACTCCCAACCCTCCAAACTACTGTCTTTCTCCACCTTTTCACTACAGGTCTTTTCACATCTTTCCTTATAGCATCCCTTCAGGGTGCCTTTCTTGGTCGCACCCCTTCCCACACGTGGACTCCACCCACTCCCCTTGGTGTAAGCGCACCCGCCCTACCCCGGTATGCCTGGGGACATCCCGCCCCCCTCGGAGGACGGAGGACGCCGCTCCCGGCCTGGAGCCCGCCTGCCCCCTCCCGGCGACCCCCCGGAGGGTGAATCGTTCGTCCTCTTGACGAAAACGGAGGGCTCCTGGACGCGGACCTCCCCGTTCGCGATCGCGAGGGAGCTGGACGGCTGGACCGGTGGCGTGATCTCCGCCAAGGTCCTCCGCTCCGGCTCCCTCCTGGTCCGCGTGCGGGAGGCGGCCCATGCCCGCGCCCTACTAAACCAGGGGAGTTTCTTGGGCTTTCCGACGGAAGTTGAGATGGCCGATCGGCTCAACATTTCGTTTTCCATGGCGTATGCGCCCGAGCTCGCGGAGCTCTCTGAAGAGGAGCTCCTCGCGGAGCTCGGACCGCAGGGGTGTGTGAGGTGACGCGTCTGGGCCACCGACCCAGACCGGGGCCAGTGCTGAAGCTGGGGTTCCGCTCCCTCACCCCTCCCACCCACGTCATGGCGGGCTACTTAAGGGTAGCACTCCGCCCGTGGACCCCGCCACCCTCGCGCTGTGCGCTGTGCCAACGGTACGGTCACCTGAGCCGGGCGTGCCGCGCGAAGGCGCCAGTGTGCGGCCGCTGCGCCGAAAACCACCCGACCGAGGCGTGCGGCTCCGATGAGCTGCGGTGTGCGGCATGTGACGGCCCACACCCCGCGTCGTTCCCTCAGTGCCCCGCGTGGCAATATGCCAAAGAGAAGCAGGCGAGACGGCTCGCTGCACAGCGCAGCCCTCCATCCTCTCCCCCAGCCGGGTGGTCCAGCCCCAGGTTGGCCCCACTGTGGCCGACCCCAGCGGAGGCGGCTCAACGCCCCTCACTGACTGAAAACATCTGAGACCGTCCGTCCCCCTCCGTCACCACCTCGCCCGCTGCCGGCTACGCGTCCAGCCCCTCGAACCGACCCGACTGCCTCCGGGCCCATGCTCCGCCAACAGACTGCCCCGCTACCGGCCACGCGCCCCCCTCCCGTGGAGTGCCCCGCTGGCGCTGGGCGCCCCCTTCACCCCAGGGTGGCACCACTGCCGGCTGCACGCCCCGCTCTCGTCGCGGGTGGCCCAACCTCCCGGCCACCCATACGTCCACCGACCGCTCAGCCCAACAGGGCTAGAGCGTCCTCCACTGCGCCCCCTCTGGGTCGCCCTCCCTCCCTGTCCCCCGAGACCGATCACCGCTCCCGTTTCCCGAGCCCGGACCCCCTGGGGATCCGGAGCATACACCCACCTGATGATATATTCAAGGAATATATCATCCGAAATAAACCATTGATTGCCGCCGTTCAGGAGACTAGATGGCGCGACAATGACCCCTATAATTTTAACATCTTCGGTTATACTCTTTATTCCCAAAACAGAAACACTACATCCCGCGGCGGCGGGGTAGCCTTATTCGTCTCGAACACCCTTCTCCATCGCCCTATCTCCATCCCCAATGACCTAAATTTTATTGCCGTATCCGTTCAAATTGCACAACTAGAACTTACTGTACTCTCCCTCTATCTTCCTCCTACGCATACACTATCTCTAGCTTCTGTATCCAATCTCTTCGGTCTTCTCCCACACCCCTGTCTGGTGCTGGGTGATCTCAACGCCCACCACCAGGCATGGGGTTGTCACAACACATTCCAGCGCGGACGCCACATTGAAACACTCCTCAACACCCACAACATGGTCTTTTTAAACGACCAAACACCCACACACAACACAGACATCGCCCCGTTCCGCCCGTCAGCCATTGACCTCTCCCTAGCCTCAGCTTCCATCTCACCCCTCTTCTCCTGGCATGTTCAACCCGACCCCCTTTTTAGTGATCACTTTCCCATCCACGTCACCCTCGAACGCTCAGCCCAGCCTAGAGACCGTTTTTTCATGTCCAACTGGAATGTTCGCAAAGCGAAATGGCCATCTTTCTCCCAGGAAATTGATAATCTTATCCCACCCCAATCTCACCCCCCAATTTCGGCATTGCTCAATACCATACTACTCGCGGCAGAAAAGCACGTACCCAAAACTCGTCGCCCACCCGACCGTAAATCCGTGCCGTGGTGGAACGACGAGTGCAAACGAGCCGTCGCCTCACGGCGGCGGGCTGAGCGAAAATTTCGGAAAAACCTCACCTTCAAAAACATGGTAGAAGCCCGCGAGGCAAAACTACGTTGTCAGCAAACTATCCTTTCGGCCAAAAAACACAGCTGGCAACTCTACTCGAACACCTTCAACCGTTACACCCCCATCTCCCAAATCTGGACCCAACTCCGCTCCTTTTCGAATGGCAGAGCCCCACACCGCGCATTCCCACAACTGACGATTAACCAGCAGCGCATAGCCGAGCCCACAGCCGTCGCGGAACACTTCGCCACCTATTACTCTGACATATCTTCCAACACTCAATACTCACAGCACACCACCGTATTTCTTCGCGACACTCTTGCTACTTGCCACTTCGACTCAGACAACACCGAACCCTACAACGCACCCTTTACCCCCCATGAATTAAAATTATCCCTCTCCAAGGTATCCAGTAGGGCACCTGGACCTGATCACCTAACATATCTCTTCTTTCAAAATCTCTCTGACTCGGGTAAAGATAACCTCCTCTCGGCGCTAAATCAATTATGGACTGACGGCATTTTTCCACCTTCTTGGTCTACTAGTATCATCATTCCTATACCTAAGCCTTCTAAACCTCGACATCTCCCCTCTAGCTATCGTCCTATCTCTCTCACTAGTTGTGCTTGCAAAATTTTTCAGCGCATGGTCAATGGACGAATCAGAGTCTATCTAGAAAACAACAAAATTATATCCCCCTTTCAGAGCGGCTTCCGACCAAGACGAAGCACCACCGACAACCTCATCGAAATTGTGGACTCAATCCAGCGTGGTTTCGGGAAAAAATCCGAAACCATCGCCCTTTTTTAGACCTAACTTCCGCGTTTAACAAAGTACACAGTTCTGCCCTTCGAATTAAATTACACCGAATTGGTATCAGGAGCAGAATGGCCACCTTTATCACCAATTTTCTAGAAAATCGCTCCTTCGTCGTCCGCTGCGGCAACATTCATTCCCGGTCCCACACTCTTGACCAAGGCGTCCCGCAAGGCAGCGTCCTATCTCCAACCCTCTTCCTTATTATGATCAACGACGTCTTAGAACAACTTCCCCAAATTTCTCCCCTTCCAAAATATTCTCTTTATGCCGATGATTTGGCTATTTGGTGCACACACCCGTCGGCAGATTGGGCTAACCACTTCGTACAACTCGCCATGAATCACATTGATTCATGGTGTTCCCTATGGGGGCTACAGATCTCCCCCACCAAATCGGTCACTATGATCTTTTATCGGCTTCCCAGACACATCCCGCCTACGAAACCGCTCCGCTTTCGCGATCAAATTATCCCCCTCCAAACCTCTTTCAAGTATCTCGGAATTATCCTCGACAAAGGACTTTATTTTAGCCCCCACATCACCTATATTAAACAGCGCTGCGCTGTTCGACTCAATCTCCTGCGCTGCATCTCCGGTCGCGACCGGGGTGCAGACAGGGCGACTCTTACCAAAATATACGTTGCACTGATTCGTTCAATCCTGGAATACAATGCGTTTATCTTCGATAATATATCTCCAACACTCACCAAGTCACTGGAACGCACACAAAACCACGCACTCCGCCTCATCACCGGAGCACACCGCACCACACCTATCACTAGCCTCCGGGGTGACACCAACCTCCCTAGCCTACAACAACGCAGAACACTACAACTTGTCAGATACCACTTCAGGACAACAACACAGCTAAATCACCCCTCCAATGTGGCATGGACTAAACCCTCGGTTCGGCGTTCCAAAAACAAAAATAAATACAGCATTGCCCTTCACTTGAAGCAGGTTCTCACATCCACACTGAAATTCCCAGAGGTTACCCCTGACCGGGTTCCTCCCCTTCTCCAATTTTGGCACCTGAAACACCCCAAACTCGAGTACCTCTTTCGGCAACATAAAATCCTGCTCACCCCCATCGAAGTCCAAATTAAGTTTTTGAATATCAAGAGGCCCACCCACAACACACCTTCTTTTACACTGACGGCTCGCGTACCAGCAATGGTACGGGAGCCGCTTGGTGCGGTGGGTCAGACACTGGTCAAACAAAATTAACACTTCACCATTCGGTATACACATCAGAACTAGTCGCCATATTCACCTGCCTCCAACACATCACTGCGCAACACATCCCTACCCCTATTACAATATGCACTGACTCACGATCCTCCGTGGACGCTCTTGCGGCACTACACAACACCACGCACCCCACGCTCCACGCCATCCGACACCTATACAATGACAACCACGCACACCTTCAGCTCACCCTGCTCTGGATCCCCGGACATAGGGGTATCCCGGGAAACGAAAGGGTTGACGGTCTCGCCCGCGCCGCGATCGACCTCCCCGCCAACCCTAGAGCTCTGGTGCCCCCAGGGGATCTTCTATCCCTCACTAATAATTTATTTAACACATATATTCAGGACTGCTGGTCACATAATACCACACACCTACACGACATCAAGCCCACACTCTCCAGCTGGCCCTCCTCTAACCAGCACACACGTCTGAACGAGGCGACACTGGCCAGACTCCGCCTGGGACACACCAAACTGACCCACGATTATATTTTTCATAGACCTCACCGCCATCCACTTTGTAACACATGTCACGTGCGCCTTACTGTCACCCATATCTTACTTGACTGTCCAACATATGCTCCTCACCGTCGCTATATCACCCAATACTTCGCCAAGATCCATTCACAACTTTCGCTCCGCGCTCTCCTCGGGAATGACCACCCGGAACTCCTCGAGTTACTTTTCCGTTTCCTCCAGGACACCAAACTCTCCGAACAGATATAAAGCCTCCGTTACATTTCCTGATTCAAGCTAACCTGATGAAAGTTATATGACATGTGCCACACCTCGTACTGGCTGTATGACTCCGCTCCACATCTCTTCCTCACCGACGTCGCAAAACACATACATATAGGTTATCTCACACTAGGTAGACAGGATCCGATCCAATTTGGCTAATACGGACGGACTTCCTTTTAAATTGCGCTTGGTTTTTTACCTACGGGTTTTCCAAGCAGCTTGGTTTTCCCCTTTTAGGGGTTTCCAAGCTTTAACTTAAAACATACACCTACACATACAAGGTGGGGCCTGAATCCCACGACTCGCTCTGGGTGACTGGCCTCCGCTTCGCCAGCCAGGTCGCAGGAGGGCAGTGGAGCCTCTCCGGAGGTTACGATGCTGCCCACCCTCCAAATGTCCTTCCATTGTCATGAGTGTCTGTATGTATGTATATGTACCTGTATGCCATGCGTGTATCGTCTCTAGGCCATGTTTCTTGTTTGACGGCGTCTCTCCTTTCTTGACTAGTTGATATAACCGGATGTCACATAAGCCGGATTAACGTAATTTCTTCTTTAACGTAGCAATCTCTAGCAGATGGCACTTTGCCTCCGCTAAAGATTTAGGGGGGGGAAATGAGGTTGCCGTCAGCCAGTGGGTCGGCTGAGGTTGCTGAGGCAGCCAGTGGGTCGGCTGAGGTTGCTGAGGTTGATGTAACGTCAGCCAGGACGTTAGACGTCAGTCAGTGGGTCGGCTGAAGTTGCAGTGAGCCAGTGGGTCTGCTGAGGTTGATGAGGCAGCCAGAGGCTGAGGTCGCTGAGGTTGATGTAACGTCAGCCAGGACGTTAGACGATGAGACGTCAGCCAGTGGGTCGGCTGAAGTTGCAGTCAGCCAGTGGGTCGGCTGAGGTTGATGTAACGTCAGCCAGGACGTTAGATGATGAGACGTCAGCCAGTGGGTCGGCGGAAGTTGCAGTCAGCCAGTGAGTCGGCTAACGCCGCGAAGTCGCCGTTGGTGAGCCGGAAGATGCCGTGACGTCAGCCAGGACGTCGGACGGTGAGCCGGTAGGTGCTGTGACGTCAGCCAGTGAGTCGGCTGTGACGTCAGCCTGTGGGTCGGCTGTGACGTCAGACGGTGCGCCGGCAGATGCCGTGACGTCAGCCAGGACGCCGGACGGTGAGCCGGATGGTGCTGTGACGTCAGCCAGTGAGTCGGCTGTGACGTCAGCCTGTGGGTCGGCTGTGACGTCAGCCTGTGGGTCGGCTGTGACGTCAGACGGTGAGCCGGCAGATGCCGTGACGTCAGCCAGGACGTCAGACGGCGTGCTGGCGGATGATGCGGCGTCAGCAGCGAGTCGGCTGACACCGCATGGTGGCGAAGGCCGGCTGGGCGTGCGCAGATGCGGCGACGCAGCGGCGAGACGAACTTCGGTGGTCCCTCGGTGTCCGGGCGGCGCCATTAGGCCTCCGGCGAGAGGGAGAGAGGCAGAAAGAGGGACAGGACCGGGTGGGGGCGTGCGGAAAGCGGAGAGAGTTGCGCGTTGGCTCCCCACATCACGTCGGGACGGCTTGAATCACGTCAGGACGGCTTGAATCACGCCGGGACGGCTTGAATCACGTCGGGACGGCTTCAGATCACGTCGGGACGGCTTGAATCACGTCGGGACGGCTTGAATCGCGTCGGGACGGCTGGAATCACGTCGGGACGGCTGGAATCACGTCGAGACGGCTGGAATCGCGTCAGGACGGCTGAAATCACGTCGGGACGGCTTGAATCACGTCGGGACGGCTTAAATCACGTCGGGACGGCTTGAATCATGTCGGGACGGCTTGAATCACGTCGGGACGGCTTGAATCGCATCGGGACGGCTGAATCGCGTCGGGACGGCTTCAGATCAAGTTGGGACGGCTTGAATCGCGTCGGGACGGCTTGAATCACGTCTGGACGGCTTGAAACATGTCGGGACGGCTTGAATCACGTCGGGACGGCTGGAATCACGTCGGGACGGCTGGAATCACGTCGAGACGGCTTGAATCGCGTCGGGGTCACGAATTGTGGAGTGTCGAACGCACACTCCACACTGTCTCCATGGCATGTTGCCAGAAACTTGTGCGTGTCGAATATTGCTTGTATTTGCAGAGAAGATCCAAGTGAGAGAAGGATCGCGGAAAGGCGGTAGACTATATAGTGTCACATACAAACGCATTAGTATTGCGGCCGCGTCGGCGTCACACTTCCCAACAGCTGTGTTAGTTTTCTCCTGCGCATGCGTCAACTCGCCGCTAGCTACGGCGAGGGGGCGGTGAGTAATGACGCGTTGCGTGCCGCCCCGACGGGGCGAATGTGGAGCGGCGTTTGGGCCATGACGACAAATGTGGCGCAGCGTTTGGGCCATGACTGTAAACGTGGCGCACTGCTTTGGCCATCACTCTTAGCTCGCCGAAGCCGCTGTTGCGGCCCGCTACATACCAACATTGGTGGATTGGTTGAATGAATAAGCCTTGAATATTTAAATCCAACCCCTCACATGTTTAATCAACGACAAATCTCACAAACCTCGAATTGATGGTAGAGCAGCTGCGCCAAGAAAGAACCCGGCGTCCCACGTCTTGAAAATGGCGTCTTTTGCGCGTTCATGACGACAGCGCGCTAATGTTGGGGGGACTGCGCCCCGACTGGGCCCCGACCGGGCCCCGACTGGGCAGATGATCGGTATCGCCGCGAAATGCGACGCTGATATGAATCGCGCGATGGACTGGGCCCATGTTGGGCCCCGGCCAGGCTGCTCATTCAGCTAACATTCCCAGGTTTTGCCGGTTTGGGCCATGCTGGGCCCCTGTCGGTTTGCCCAGTCACGCACTGTGCCCAGTCGGGGCCCAGTTAAAATGCTGGCTGGGATGTGGTCGCGTGCCCAACGTAGCCACAGTTTTGCAGGAGCGCGCACTCTCCTTTGATGCAGTTGTAAAAGTAGACATCGTTGGACATTTTCAGAGGTGTTTTGTCGCGGTTTGTGTTGTTACTCATGCCTAGGTTAGACGTTGCTTGGTTGCGGCAGTATATGAATAGCGCTAGTTTGTTTATGGGTGCTCGTGGTGGTGCAGGTGTTCTTCATAATGCGCTTGAGCGTTTTCCCATCATAATTCCAGCCAAGGCTCATGGTGTTGCGGTAGAAAAGATGGTGTGTTGTGCCAATTGTGTTGGAAGCAGGTGTTTGTGCCATGTATGTGTCAATTGCTCTGCTGATTTCTCGGTCTATGGCAGAAACCGGGGGTAAATTTGCACTAACTGCCGAATGATTCCAGATGAAACCAGAACAAGAAAGAACGCGCCGAAGTGCCACAACAGAAAATGAACAATCGTAAATCACTGCTGCATTCAATTGTAGTCCTCCCGCTCCATACGTCGGTTTCCTGCCATTCAGGCCTGATTTACCTGTGACGTCATCACTTTGGATACCGTGACGTAGTGACACAGTGGAATTGTCAGATGATTGTATCTTGCCATATGGTCATATGGTCTTGATTTCAGCGTGTATTCGCACGTTTTTGGCGTGGTTGGGTGATCTTGCGAGAGTCTAAGGTAGGATATCTTTACCACTAACACTCATTATCATGTCACCCTGAACATAATCTCCTCCTGAAAATTATGGTATTTCTACTTTAATGCCGACGTGACTTTTTGAGAAGAAAATATTGTAGGGGGCTTTCAGGCGTCATTAACGATGCGACTATTCGCGCCTGTGAGAAATTGAAATGCGACAAGAAATTAAAGCTCTTGGGGATCTTCTTTTCAGCAAAATGGGTTGTTTTTCTGAAGAAAGGATGTTAGGTTAGTCTAGATGAAAAGGCTAGGCTGAGAAACTAAGTGCAGTGGTTCGTCACCAACTGAAAAGGGTATTATTGCAGTTGAGGGTATCTGAAAGATAAGTTTTGCACATTTTACCTCCATGAAGCAAACCAAGGAGTTAAGCTTGCTTAGGTTAGGCTTTTGTTTTAAGTTGGATTTTTTAATGGGGATATTTTTTTCCACAAAATCACATTTTTCCTCAAAGGCATGTCAGGCAAGGTAGTATAATTGGAGATCAAGGTATATTTTGATTCTTTGGAATTTAAAAAAAAAAGGTATTTTAACGTAAAAATGACGATGCGACCACTGATTTTCTCTGCAAATGATTACTTCTCAGTTGGCAAAGAAATAAACTATCAAAATCTTCACTACAAATATAGCACAGCATATAATTATCCATACCTGGTGTCATAGACGTGAAAAAGAAGAAGTTCAACACTTCATGCACCCGATTTAGTACTCTGCCATCGAAAAACCTCATGTTTCTTCCTTAATTCGACATTTATTTCCGAGAATTCATACTCCCAAATTGACTCGTCCACAACTGACTCGTCCACGTTAGGGGCCGTTAAAGTCAAAGAAATTCCTGGTGTCAGACCACAAAATCGGCGCTGATGCGCTTCCCGTATATTTGCAAAAGGGAAGTGTTCTTGGCAATGCTAGCGACTTGTTTGATGTATATTGATATGCTATATAGTTTCAAGGTCATGTTAGGTCACCGAGGTCAAGTTCATGACAGGTTAATGGAACCAAACTTGATCAACTGGAATGTTGTCGTAAATGCACTACTGTTTGTCATTGCGTTTGCATACTTTATTCATGTACTTCACTCCTTCCTTCGTGAAGTCGATTGCGCCGAGCTGCCCGACGGATGGCCGGGTGTCGGGCAGGTGGCCCGGTAACTGGAACAGGTAACTGACCTGATAAAGTGCTGCTATATAGGTGACCTGAGGTCAAATGTCAGGTCTAGCATCTGTATTGCATCATTAGTAATGTCCAAAACATCATTGATGGCCATTTTGGAGCATTTAAATAATCACAGCCATCCATAACAATGACAAGCCAAGCCACGCAAAACAAGAACATTTTGACAACTGTGACCTCATTTGACCTTGAAGATATTGATCTAAGGTCATGAAATTTGCACACGATAGAGTTCACTGCCGTACCCATCCACGCTGCGAATTGTGTTCCTCCAGCTTTAATAGGAGCCGAGATCTTGGGGGAATTCGGCGACAGAAATTTCCGCCGACGGAATCCGCCGCCCCCCCTCCAGTGCGTGTAATTTTCAGAGGCCCTCCAGGGTGCGTGTTAGGGTGTTTTTAAGTTTTACTTTTGGTATTTTTATTGGAATGTCATGTTTTTTAACATGAATCTGAAGATACAACCACTTGTTTTTGGTTCTCTTGCTTACTTTTCAGTTTGAACTATGAGGGGATGAGTGGTCTAGGGGTAAGATGCTCGTCTCAATCAAAAGATTGTGGGTTCGAATCTCACCTGTTGCTTCTCTTCGCCCGCAACCAATCTGCGTGAGAGATTGGCTACACTATATGATTAAACGGTCGACGTGTCGTAAAACCAATAAACCAACCAATTTGAACCATGATGTCATAGCCATGTTGGTATGGTGTGATGACATCATAGGCATTGCACAGAGGCTTCAATTAGCTAATGCTACAAGCAGTTCACATACCTTAATGAGATGGTATGGTGGCTTTGATTGGCTAATGCTACAAGCTGTTTAAATACATAAATGGGATGGTCCTGACTGTGGGTCATTGGCCTCAGCACTAGTTTTCCCCTCAGGATCCACCAGCAACATGATAGATCACTGCTTCAAGATCAATTATGGCAATTCACTCTGACTGGAAGAATGCTGTGGCATCTAAAGAGTCTAAACTTGCTTCATTGTTTCTATAAGAATGTTTAATAAAGTCATATAGGACTGGGTCACAACTTGCACACACCAAAACTGACTGATGAACAGACCCTGTAGTCGGCACACCCTTAAACCCAAATAATAAATCAATCAATCAATCAAACTGATGAACAGACTCGGAAGTGATACCGACGACAGTCAGCTTCTGCTTTGTCCCACCTTTTCTCTCGACCTCTAAGAAGTACTATGAGAAATAATAATTCAAGGGGAAGACCTAACTTAATCTAACATAATTAAATCTACTCTAATTTAAACTAATGTATACTAATATATTATAATGTAAAAAAACATAAGCAATACATAGGTCCTTACATCAGTATGTCACATCCCAACCAGTGCCACCTGTTCCAGCCACATTGAGTTTCTGTGTGCAATCTTGTTGGCTAATAAGCATGTGTGATATACGTGGCACAAAGGTGGAAACTAAGCATTTTCAACATGAAGATGTGCTGAATCAACTGCATGGAGTGTTGAATGTCCCTTTAATCATGTCTGAGAAGTGCCAGGTGAGGTTTGGACAAATTATGGCACAAATTATGGCATTAACAGCAGTGCTGCATGGATGGCACATTATAGGAATTATCACTGATCAACCAGAAGGTAAGCAAGGGCCCAGAAAACGAGTGGTCACATCTCCAATTACCATGTTAACTAATATGGTATTCTGAAAGAAAATTACAAGAATTCCCAAAACACCCTAAAACACAAAAATACAACATAACCTAACATGGCCTAGCCTAGCCTTCCATAAAAGAATGCAATTTTTTCTTAATGGAAAATTTCCAAACTATTTTTCCTCAAACATTTTCAAATTAACAACCTAACATAACCTAACTTAAGCTAGGCTAGCCTGAACTGTTATTGAAGAGAAACTTGAAATAAAAAAAATCCTAACTTGCAACAAAAGCATAATCTAAGGTAACTTAACCAGACCTAACCCCTTTGTATGCTTGATGGAGGTAAAATGTGTGTAAAACTTGTGATGTGGTTACCTTGAACTGCAATAATACTGCAAATTCTCAATCTTTTTTAAACAGTGTTTTCTTGCATGGAAGGTTAGGCTAGTTTATTTTATGCTGCTCTTTTCTTTATTTTGAACATTATTTTGTGTGCTGTATTACCCAACTCCATGCCCCTTTTTGGATGCTATTTTGCCTTCCAACTGAAAAGTATGCATTTGCAGAGGACATGAGTGGTTGTATCATGTTAACCACATTCATAAACATTGCATTGGAAAATGAAAGTCCAAGAATTCAAAAATTACCTTCAAGTGCCACATTGGCCTAAAGTAAAATTGACTGTTTTGGCCCCCTAATCTGATTTCCATGAAGCTTTACAACATATAACGATAGCAACTGTTGCTCTTTTACCATGGTTGATTATTGGCATGTGTACCATCATGATTTTGTCAGCAAATGTGTTCATCTGTCAATATTCTTTCACCTGAATTTTTTTGCTATACTGTTGCCAGATTGTTTGAAATCTGGATGCCTTTGCCTGCCACATTAAGGTGGCACAAATCACTATTATGGTCTGGCATGTCTAACACCCAACTGCCTCCCACCATACTCCACTGTGCAAAATATTATTTCAGGATACTTCCCAGGTTAGGTCAAGCAGTGAAGAGATTTTCAGTGGAGATGTAATTGGTGTCGAATATATTGCAATACTCTACAAAATCAGGATTTATCAAATAAGCATCAATTAGATACCTCATTGAATGGATTTAAAAGTAAGGTGGGCAGATTTTTTAGACAGGAAAATCTTGTTTTTGAATTCTAATTTGTGATGGATGGGGTGAGATTTATGCTCAGTAAGTGTGCATGGCACAGACCCCTTTAAACAGGCATGGATGCAGTTTGATAATTATTGGTAAGGCATTCAATCCACATGTGTTAAGAGGGATCAAGGGAATAGGGCTGGATAGCTAGGGTAGATAGACATTGATAGGTGTGTGGGATGTTGGTGGATGGTTTATTTAGGATGTGATGGTTAGGGTGGGTCTTTTTACCAGGCTCATGGTATCTTCCATTTACAGACTTAACTGGATGGGCCCTTGGATCTCTTATTAAGTCTAAACGCTTTATAACTTTATATAGGGTGTACCTAGCAGTGGATTCAGCACCTTCCTTCAGGATGTGATACTGATGAGATTGCCTATGGTAGCACAATGGGCATGATTGGAGGAGTTTGTAATGGTTGAGGAGTGTGTTATGCAATATCAGGTGAATGGTGCTAGATGGGCTGGGATATATAGCTCCCGAGGAACTTGAGATAATGGAGTGATTGGGGTGAGAGCATGTACTTTTCTAGTATCTTTTCTAGATAGGTTTAACCCAGATGGGCCCCTGTGGTTCTTATTAAGCCTTAACAATTTATGACTATGACTAGATGATAATGTTGTGTACATTTAAGGGATGCATGCCCTTCCAGTGTTGGATTGTGACCCCCTGATACTAAATTGTACTGTCCAAAAGGCTAAATGAGAAATATTTTTAGTGCCCCCCCCCCTCCTATCAAGTTATTTTTCAAACATTGTAAGCAATGTATGATGCAGTGATGCAGGCTGTTTTTTTAAAAATATAGTCTGATGTGCCCATGCAATTATGTTCATAAAATGACACCCATGATTATCGGTGCATGAAATGCACAGAAATCTCTGTTCTCTGTGCATCTCTGGTATGCCACTAATGGAAGATGATGACTGTTCACCCAGATCGTGAAGGCATGTTCTGCTATTCAGGGTGTCCAAATTCATCAGGTAGGTCTCTGGATGAAATATGATAATCTCCGTGGATATTTTGTCATAGGTAATGAAAATTAGACCACATTCAGCTGATTACTAACCTCAAAATAGGCCCAACTTCTGATTTTGATGACTATGTTCCTCAGGACTTGTATGTTATATCAATATGAATTTGTTTTTACATTGTCTTGATACCCAAAATCATGAATTTGAACACACTGCTATATGTACTTACCATGATCTTATATTTCAGTTGTTTAAACGTTTTCCACATATCTAACTGGTGATAATTATAATATTGGTCTTTGCTGGTGGTTGATACAAGGCATGTCTCAATTCAAAGGAAGAGACCAAAGCTACATTGTGAAAACCTTTCGAAATGAATCAGCAAGATATAATGGTGAGTGTAACTGATCTGTTCCATTTATTGTCCTCAATATCTTCCTATCAATGTCAATGTCTCTGGGGACCAGAGCATTCAATGCACTCTTTAGACCCAATTAACTAAATCAAGGCCAATTTCAATCTGGTATGCATTGTTTGTGAAATGAGCTAGGTTAGGCATGTTCCAGGTCATAATAATGGGTAGGGACAGCTGGGGATGTATCACACTTTATTTTAATAGAGATGCTGTAAGCCCTCCCCTTTCCAATTGTTTCTTGAAACATAGTTTTTGGGTAGATATGTAGAAGCTCCTAGGCCAAATTTTGGTTTAAAAACACATTTTCTCATGCTTCTGGTGCAATTTAATGGTGTTAATTTCATTGGGAAATGTGAACTTTTAGCATATCATAGCTGTCCTAGAGTAGCACAAAAATCCTAGATAATAAGATGTCCGAAAGTAGCACAAAATCCATAATGATGTAAGTAGTGAATATCCTGCTTCTGTGAAAATCCCAAAGAAATGATACAGGAAGAAGTTGCTAGGTAAGCTTAAACAAGTCCAGTCAATGCATTTCTTCCTGATTTGTGCTCAGGGCATTCTTCTATTATTTCCTTTTATTGTTATTAATTTTGATATATTATGGACCTCTGGGTTCAGCATAAAATGAACTGTGTCCTGCAAAATGGAGATTGTGAGATGAAGTGTCTTCATTTGAACATTAGTGAGAAGAAAAGCCAGTTAGTGTATTTGTTCAGTGCATACTGTGTATATTATTCCTCCCAAGGGGTTTTATCAATAGTAGCATATGATGGTGTCTTTACAGTTAGCATATAGATTAACAGTTTTGATAATGAGCTGGCTATTTTTCCTCATGAATAACATGACATGAAATATTCATCAAGATGTTTGTTACACTGTCCTATCTGTGACTGGATAGACTAGATAAAAAACTGGCCATTTTAAAAATTGGTTCAAATGCATCTGTTTAGTTGTTGCACAACATTAGTATCTGTCCACTAGTAGTCTGACTTAAAATAGCTCTGTTTCTTGATTTTCTTATTTCACCACACTTGCATCATAAACATGCACTCCAAAATATGTGTCATTGGTCATGTTGATATTGTATGCTCCAAATTCAGAACTGCCCTTGAAGAGTTCAGGTGCGTGTGTGCCGCTGTGAGTCTTGTTGTTGGAGAGTGCAGGCGCGGTTGTGCTGCTATCAGTCTTGTTGGAGAGTGCAGGTGCAGTTGTGCCACTGTGAGCCTTACTGTTGGAGAGTGTTGGCGCGGTTATGTTGCTATGAGCCTTGTTGGAGAGTGCGGGCATGGCTGTGCCACTGTGCCATTCTTGTTGACCGCCCTGGCCCACAGAGCATGACGACCGGTCGTCTCGAGACGCACGTCACCGTCAGGCCAACTTCAAGCCACGTGGCAAGATGATGCGTGGCAGAGGTCGCTACCAGCCGTCCCTTCCGGACGACGATGCCGACATGGGTGGACGTCGACAACCTCCGTACATGTGAGAGTCCCCTCCCCCCTGCATCTCTGCCCTTCTCCTGTCACTAGCCAATAGGCCTCAGGGTGGGCTGACACAGTCCCATTGGGCTGTTGCCTGCTGCCACACGAATTTGAGATGCACTGCACTCGAAATTCAATGGGTATCCTGACAGATTTTCACACAGGACAATATCAGAAACTGTATCGCAATGCATTCAACGTAAAGTATGCATATAAAGCCTCAAGACCCAAAAATCAAGCCAGTGTCATCTAGCGAGGAACAGCATGACGGCCAGAAATGTGGTTAATGGTCGATTAATTAGTTGTTTTTTAAAACAAATATACCGTAGGTAGGGAGAGAACGGACTCATGAACTGTGACTTTCCTATGTCTGTTTCCTATTTCACATGTCCCACTTTGTGAATTGCATTGAGTAAGAAGAATTGGCGTGTCAGAGGCAGAGTTAAAATAATGTTTTTTCGTTAGGTGTGAGATGTCGAAACGAGCACAGTAGGATGTCGAAATTCGTCATGGAATTAATGTCATTTAAAATGCTTTTGATGTCTTTTAGGCTTAAATTTGAGCCAACGGTGTAGGTACTTATGACCGCACCTTTATTATTTGTTTTGAGATTCATAATTTAGTAAGAGCTATATTCGGGATAAGGAGAATAATCCTATGCTATAAACTGGCATTGTATGTCATATCACTTTATAGATAATCCCTTTACCTGAAATTGCGTTGCGAAATATTCGTGTATCACCATTCCTTCTCGAGAGCATGGACATGGTACTTATAAGCATGCATCAAGGAGCAAGATGTCGATACTTCTTGGAGAAGGATGTTGATGGAGTGTTCAAAAAGTGGTATATTCCACCCTATTTCACGAATAATTTATCACTGATCAGAGATTCCCCTGTATGTGCAGTGGATATGCTTGCATGTGGGTGCTGGTAGAAATCTGAAGCCTTCACGATATGTGATATGTTGTGTTGAAGCTGGCAGTCGAATGCATCGTAAAATAAGCCAAGGCTACTACTACCCGAGCGCCATGCAATGTAATGCCAAACGAACTCGGAACCAACTTACTTTCCAACCTTTCCACCAACTAGTCACTGGGCACCTTTCTGGCCTCTCCCTCTGTTTTTGTATGTTTTCCCTTCCTTGGAGTTGAAACATTTGAAACAACAGTTTATTTCGGAAAACGGTGTGCTGCGCAGTGCCTATCTGTTGCGAGTTATGGGATGCCTTGCTCCCGTAATATTTGTCCTTGAAATGATCAGAACAAATGAATTCTGCAATATCATTACCAACCCTACTTCGCCTTGGGCCGGTGGTCTAGCCAAATTCGGTCCACGTAGTCACTGCCTTGTTGACTTGTTGACCCCGTCTACCGTCCGTCCGACAGGCACTTCGGTGATGACCGGCGTCGGGGGATGCGGGGCCGCGGCCGTGCTCCCCGCGGCCCGCACCGGGGTCGGGGCGGCGGGCCCTACATCCCGCGGACGCCGTCCAACGCCTCGCTCGGCAGCTGGTTCAAAATAATCGTGAGTCCGGCTCGGAAAATGCGTCGTAACGTTCACAGTTGTTCGGAATGTCATGTGCTGTAGAGGTTATGAACTGTGGAGGATATGATGCATGGTTTTCTATGGGCTCGTTTGGTGCTTTCGGCAGCCGAGGCACAATCCACCTTCCAATCGGTTCCACCCATTCGAATTTGATGTGTTCATTTGAAGCTGCTTGTAGATCTGCTCCAAACCGACTGTTCCGCGGTAAAAGAAAACGTCAGTTGTGACACGTGATGGTTGGTTGCCGATCAACCAAGGCGCGACAAAATCCGGGGAAATGGTTTAGGGCGTTACAAAGCCTGTCAAGACTAAAATACCTTTTCGAATTCATGCCAGCGAGGTGAATTTAAATTTACTGGAAACAACTGTTCTCCAGTTGTCGGAGAGAGAACTTTTTTTCTTTTTTTTCCTCTTTTTTTATTGTCGTCCCCACATCAGATGCAGCAGCAGCCTATCCTAATTTGGCTGTATGCACCTTCATTGGGTCTTTCAATGTGGGGCTTCCCTAGGTGAGCTGCCCATAGATCAGGACAGCCAACCCATGGGTGCCTCGGGATGCAAGCAAGAGATACAACGGAATGTGATTATACCAATACTATTACCATCCCTTCTGTATTTTCTTTTTCTTTTTGCAGATAGACTACCACCAATTAGTAGAAAGGAAATGAGACCCCGGGAAAACTATGGGCAGGTAGCAAGCTAGTAGCGCCCACGGAATTCCCAGGGTGACAAGTTGAAATGTTAGGGGGAGTACAGAAAAGATGAAAGCATTCAGACGAAGATAACTCATGCAGAATATGCATGGGTGAATACGAACCTAACAGAATCCTCCATCACAAAAAAGAAACAAAAAACAGAACGAAACAAAAACAAAAAACCCATTCATTCACGCACATCATACAAACTTTTCTGTTTCTTTACACGTACTTTTCTGTGTTGCCTTATATTAACAGTGACGTTCTCTATGGCAAGGTATAATTTTTAAAAGTTATCTATATGAGTTACATGAACTAGATTCAGTCTTCAGTTCTCGTTTGATATGTATAATTCCATAAAGTAATGTCTAAGGCATTTCTTTAGCACATTTTTTTCCTTGGCACCTGTTCTATTCTGGGAAATATTTGGCAAATTACACTATTCCAGGATTTTGGTGCAGAGTATGTAATAGCAAACAGCCTATATTGTCGATAAGTAAATGGTATAGAGAAATGTTGAATGATTCTTGTATTAGTAGGTGTTGCATATTGAAAGAAGTCAGCCATAGCACATGGCAATGTATCATGTACAAATTTGTGCAGTATTAATATGTTTTGTTCCTGCACCATATCAGTGAACTTCAATATGATGTACTTGATAAATAACTCATTTGTAGGATATGTGTAATGTTTATAATCGATAATCCGTAATGCACGTTTCTGGGATTTTATAATTTGGTCTAATCTTGTAGGATAATTATTACCCCAAATCACCGCACAGTAATTTATATAGGGAAGGATTAAAGAGTTCCCGACTTGTATTTATATAAGTACTTCAGTTCCCGACTTGTAATGAAATATTTTGCCCTCCCCATAATACCCAAGTTTCTACTGATGATGGATAATAATAATCAATGTGCCCATGCCAAGTCAATTTTTCATCAAGCACTATGCCAAGATACTTGATTTGTTGTTTTCTGTTCACTTTTGCCAAATTGATCACTATATCTATGTCATTGCTGGGAGTTCCAGAATATATTTGATAATTTGTCTTTGTTACATTTAGAGATAACCTATTTGCTTTGAACCATGTTGTTAGCTCAGGCACAATGTCATTCATTTTATTCTGTAATTCATCTATATTTCTAGCCTTGACAAGAATAGCTGTGTCATCAGCAAAGAAGTACATATTTGCTTGTTTTAGAATTCTGGCCAAGTCATTGATATAAATGATAAATAATAATGGTCCTAGAATGGAGCCTTGAGGAACACCCATAGAAATTATCTCTGGTTCAGATAACATCTCATATACTTTAGTTTGCTGATATCTATTTTTAAGATATGATTCTAATATCCTAAGTAGGGGACCTTCAACTCCAATGCACTGTAATTTCCTAACTAATATGTCTGTGCTAACTGTGTCAAAGGCCTTTTTTAAATCAATATATAAGCCACACAAAATATCTCCATTTTCAATGGACTTCGTAATTTCATTATATAAATGCATAATGGGCATGTATGTGCTATGATTTCTTCTGAAGCCGAATTGAAAAGGGCTTAGTACATCGTTTAGTTTCAAATATGATGAAAGATAGGAGTGTAATATTTTTTCCAAAATTTTAGAGAATATAGGGAGTAAAGATATAGGTCGACAATTTGTGAATTTATGACGTTCTCCTGCCTTGAATATAGGTACAACAACTGCTTTCTTAAAATCGTCAGGAAATATTCCAGTTTGTAGACAGATATTAAGTAGATGGGTAATCTGTTTCAATATACTTTGATATGTAAGCATTAAAATTTTTGTGTTGATTCCATATATGCCACCTCCAACGGATTTCAAGTTCCTAATAATTGATTCTACTTGAGCTTCATTGGTCCATATATTATCAGAAAACTTTGCATAGGTAGGTTCACCTATGTATTCAGTAGGATCTTTTTCTGTAGGTGCTATTTTTTGTTCTAGCCTTTCTCCAATAGAGACAAAGAAATTATTAAATGCATTTGGTACAGAATTCTTTTCATATTCATTGCCATCTTCATCTACTAATGTATCTGGAAGTTTGGATCTAATTTTTTTCTTATTTATCAGTTCATTTAGGATGTTCCAAGTTTTTTGTTTATCCTGCTGATTGTGATAGAGTGCTGTTTGATAGTACAGTTGTTTGCATCTCTTAAGATATGAACTAAAATGTTTCTATATTGTTTATACTCTAATTTATTTTGTATGCTTTCATTTTTTAAGTACTTCTTGTATAATTTATTTTTTGTATTTATGGAACATAATATTCCTGCAGTTATCCATGGCTTCATGGGAGTTCTCCTACTGCTATGTGTAAGTGTTTTAGTACAAAGCTTCATACCTTCTGTATATGCATTTATCAATTGAGAACACGCAACATTTGCATCAGTGTTGTTGTCAACATTTTGCAGTGCCAATACCAAATAATCATTTAATTTAGTCACTTGATTGTAATCAAATGCTATTCTATTACCTTTTGTTGAGGTTTGATTTTCATCAAGAGTTAAAGTCACAAAAATAGGAAGGTGATCCGATAAGTCTTCAAGCAATATTCTAGAAGAGCAGATATAGGAGAAATCATTTATAAATATATTGTCAAGCAAAGCCATTCCAGCACTATGTGCACGAGTGGCTTTTGTTATAGCAGGCCAAAATCCATATGAAGTGAGCAAGTTTAGAAATGATTTGCTATTTTTATCATTTCTGACATTCAGCAAGTTATAGTTGAAATCACCAGTTATAATAGTAAGTTTTCCTTTGTTTTCTAGGCTGTCTAGTAGCTTCTCAAACACACTATGGAAATCACTATGGGAGGAACATGGTGGACGGTACATCTGACATATTATTATGGATTTCTTTTTGTTTTCAATTTCAAGGTTTATTTCAACAAATGATGCTTCAATGAGGTTACTTTCTATGATATCAATACTTCTTGTTGCATAGGATTTGCATACATAAATTGCTGATCCCCCACCCTCCCTGTAACATCGACTAGATGCAAACATTGTGTAATTGTCAATTTCAAAGAATTGTTCAGTATCCTTCTTCAGCCAAGTCTCAGAAATGCATATCACTGACCATTTGATGCCAGTGGTATCTAAGAAAACTAGTATATCATCAAATTTATTCTTCATGGATCTAGCATTTATATGTATTACGGAAAGACCCCCACGCCATTCCATACTAAGTGAGTTTGGATAAGTGTAGTTACAGTTAGTTATAATATGTTCATGGGCTGGGAAATCACCCCCAAGCTCCTCTTCTAAGTATTTTCCTAAATTATCTTGGTTTTCTTCCATGTTAGGTATATCCATGTCGGAAAACTAACAAGGTGTACTATTCCTACCT
The DNA here is from genome assembly GCA_034440615.1 of Ashinkailepas kermadecensis. Lineage (NCBI taxonomy): Eukaryota > Metazoa > Arthropoda > Thecostraca > Neolepadidae > Ashinkailepas > Ashinkailepas kermadecensis. Next base: position 35,727 of record JAOTOM010002013.1, on the reverse strand, counting down.
TAAATCACCAACCAACCGCAGGCAAGAGTTTGTTGTGTTCTTGGGGGACCCAAATCAGGGACGCCAGAAGAGCATTGTTGCTCATTCTGTATAAGAAAAATTTACACATTAAATATTCAATTTACCACGGATGAATTTGTAATATAGGCAAATATGTAGGTACCATTTTTTTTAACCTTTATTCACCAGGAACAGATTGATACCTATATGTAGAGATAAATAGTTTGTACTGACAAATCAATATATTACTTCGGAGCACAAGTAGCTTGCGATTGCCTGAGACAAGTATTTAGTAAATGATATTCACTCTACTGCTTAAGTGATGACTAAGTTAACGATAGTTTCTGATAATTAGATTATGCAAAGAGATATTACAGTATGATTAGCAGTAACAGTAACTTCTACCTGTCCTTGAAGATAATGAAGATGCAGAAGAGATGAACGAGATTTTTGATGGGCGAATGATCAAAGACTGGTCGAAGCGCCCTAAAGCCCAAATAACACACGATATCCTTGATGCGCTGCATGGTCTTGAAGGGTTACGTAGTTGAAAATCGAAGGCGCCACCTTAATAAGCTCCTACCTATCCATCTTCAATACTTCGAATTCCACTCTAGAGAAACATTGATTGTCGAAATGTAATCAAAATATGCAGGCTCTTCTCCTTTTGCGTTCGAGGCCCAGAACGAAAGCGGGAAGCTAACTTGAAAGCAGAGAGATGATATTATGCTTTCACTACACAGCAATATCATGAAAATAGCGTGTCGTGATTGGTGCTACCAAGGAACACAAGCGCAAACCGGAATGAAACGAGCCTAACGCCTCTGGCAGCCACGTGACCTGATGGAGAGGCCGAAGATGGTGCGATGCATGTACAGGGGGGGGGTGGGCCACGTACTAGCAGTCGGCGATGTGGCGTGCGGTGTGACAACGCCATTATCCTCACCGGCGGTGGAGTGCTGGTGGCGTGACGTTCAAAATGTCGCCTCTTGTTTCCAGCGCTTCAGTTAATTGGTGTTGTGTTCCTCGAATCCCTGGCTCCCGCCGAGCATTGTGTGGTCAGTCGCCGCAGCAGCAACGCATGGTGAACGATAGTGGGAGTTAGTGGAAACGATAGCCCGGTGGACAGCGCGGCTGCTTCTTGACCGGAAGGTCGCGGGTTCCATACTCAATGCATGCCCAGAATATATGTTCCCTCAATCATCACCTTTGGGGGCAAGCCGTGCACCGCGAATTTGTGTGGCCTGCGCCCTGCCCCGGTCGTCAATTGACCTGGTTTAATTTGTCGACGTGGCGCTGCCGACAGCTTCGGCGAGCTCACCAGCACGACAAGGAGCTCGTCATCAAGCTGCTGAATGAGAACCTCTCTGAGCCGGTGCTGCCCATCGGGGTGAGTGCGGTGGCAGATGCGTGCGGTGACGTGAACTAGGGAGTTGATATCGTGGACTGTTAATATCCTAAAATTCCGAAATTTACCTTGAAGCCATCACCTAACAAAAACTTGCGTTGACTACCAGCAGAGTTTTCACTCCCAGAATTTGTTTCCATTGAGTTTTGCATCTATGAACTGTAGTAATGGTTGCCTTCTTCGCCATACCTGATTCCTGAATTTTTATGTTATCACAATTTTGTTCTGATAGATGCCAGGTTTGCATGCTATCATCTTTTGCCTGTCGCATTTCTAAGTTATTTTGACGTCTTCACGGGTTCCGACGTCTGTGCCTCCAGCCCTTCATTCTACAAGAACAAATATTGTTTCAGGATACTAGTGATTGTATATCGTGGTTGTGATGTGAGGTCAGGGTTGCATTCGTATTTTGTAATTCCAGATGTGGAGAGGAAAATCATTGGGTAATCGAATATGGAGGAAATATTTTCCCTCAAACATGTTACATCAGAAGCTCGGTTTGCACGTTCAAGTGAATCTTGAGCATTTTGTCAAAGAGCAGTTCATTGTCAGACAGCACCATTCGACCTCCAAATGAGAAAAATGGGAGTATAGTTGTTTGGAGATGATAATATGGATGTCAAGCATCCAGAAACAGCCCGTTTTCCAACCCTCTGTCAGGTTGAGATTAGCGGTATGTTTTTCGAACCGTGTGTCAGGTTGAAGTTAGCAGTGTGTTTACCAACCATGTGTCAGGTTGAGGTCAGCAGTCTGTTTTTTCCAACCCTGTGTCAGGATGCGGTTAGCGGTGTGTTTTCCAGCCCTCTGTCAGGTTGATGTTAGCGGTGTGAGGATTGTGGGCTGTCCGCGTCCGCGTGCATGCAGCGTCAGCCAGAGCCGGAATACGCCAGATCGTGCCGCGATGTCGGTCAGCTCTGCGTCTCCTTGATTTGTGTCCTATGATCCGTAATCCGTGACCAAGAACACAATTTGTGACCATTGACGTGTGATCCGTGACCCGTCACCGCATCATCCCACCACTTGTGATCCGTGACCCATAACCCTTGGCCAATGACTTGTGACCATATTATGCAAGTGGTAGACCTAAGGTTGCGGTGGAAATTAAGCTGTTCCTGCGTTTTTTTTGTCCTCGATAACATTATTCTCTCCGATTTCTTGCTGAAAGGCGGACTGGTGTTGTTTGGCAATGACTGCAAACGTACTGCTCTTTGATTAGATGTGCAGAGCTCACTGAAAGAACGAAAGAGAGCTTCATATGTCACAAGCAGAAGGAAAGCATCCAATTTGAAGCAAGCTCTTCAAATTGGATGACCCAAAGAATTTCCGGTTCAAATCCAGTATTTCTAAATATGAATCCAGCCTTGCCTCAGCTGACGGGTTGACGTTCCTTTCAGTACACCAAGGAGTCCAACCAGCGCGACACGCACTTTTTCGTGGAGAACAAGATGCTGGCCGACAGCCTGATGGCTCTGGACCAGCGCGTGGAGATGCCCAACGGCTACAAGCTGAGGATCTCGGTTAGGCTGCACATGTGGGCAGACGACGGGCGGAACGCGCGTCTGCCAGTCGAAACGCACACTTCCCATGCTGAGCAAAAGATTGGTTCAGGTTTTGTGTGGCTGTGCAGTTTGGTACTAGTAGTGTTTTATTCTTCTTCTCTGAGACACCTTCCATGATAACTTCCAGATCGACTATTGCCCGGGCCAGTGTTGGCATCTGACTGATGCAACTAGTGATGTTGGTTGGTTAGTTGGGTTTAGGGGCGCATCGACTGCGTTGGTCATACAGCGCCCACGGAACTAGCCATGTGGTCCGTGTCTGTCAATGAGGCCGTTCACCTGTCGGCGACCCGCGCTTTGTGGGCACGGACCGACTGTGACCGGTCGGACGTAACCCGTGTGATGGCCTGACCTGACCGGCTCGGTGGGCGCCAGACGAGACGGTCCGATCCGCCCATGCTGGCCGTGGGCGACGCCGAAAAGGCGGAGCTGCGGCTGGTGCTCAGCAACCGCTACACGCCGGCCAACCGTGCGCTCGACCTCACCGAGTTCGACAAGGACCCGCGTGAGTGTCCCGCAGCCAGGACGTCCGTCTCATCCAGCCCATGGTGGAGAATGTGGCACGGCGGGTCCTGCAGCTGGAACATCTGCTCTGGCTCCTGCATCACCAACTTTCTCCGTGTACTCCCCACTAAGCTTTTGTTTTCATTTGGAAACACAAGCCTCAAAATGTTTCACGGCAACTTCGCCATTGACCTTCCACCTGTGCGCACTGGGCTCGACAAGAAACACGTGGATGCTGTTCCAATTGGGTCTTCAACCGCAGAGCTCGGCAAAGGCACACGCGAATGCAGTGTTAAAATATTCGTGAAGTAGGGTGGAATATACCACTTACTAAGCACTGAATCGACATCCTTCCCAAAGGTGTATTGACATCTTGCTTTTTGGCGCGTGTTTGCGAAGTCTTCGTGCCTCGTTTCTAACAGTATCCCGCTTATAAATATTATACTTATGCTTACCATAACGGATCCAGGATCGTGATGCCGAACATCCCGTGGCGCAATTCCTGGTAAGGGGAATATTTATGATGTGCCATGCTATGCAATACCGGTTTCTAGCATCCCTATTTGCATCGATGTCGTTGATATCAATATCCACAAATTAGGTACCTCTCAAAACACAAAACGGGTACAGTCATATGTACCGAATTGTCTCAAAGCTGGATTTAAAGGACTTAGCAAGTATTTGAACTAACATTTCAATGGCGATTTCGACATCCTGGTGTACTCGTTTCGACATCTCACACCTAACGAGAAACCAATATTTTAACACTGCGCGAATGTCGTCATGTTCTCAACCGCATCGAATTGGCCATGGAACCTCCTCACTGCACTTATACGTGGCTGCGCCACAATCCACTTCTTCGAACCTAATATCTGTCGGGGTGGCTGCGTGTGACCATGGTCCATGCTAGACTTTCAGGTGGACACCCTGAAGCCACTGCCCGGTCGCGTGATTTCAATTCAGCAGCATAATTATCGCGGCTAGTTTAGTGTGTCGCCAATGCATCGGCACGCCGGATGGACTGGAGCATCTGGCGCCGTCCGGGTGCCTGATGGTCCGCCAGGCAGTGCAATTACAAGCGCTCTGTGCGACCCGAGCCCAAGTTCTGCTGCGGATGTCAATGGTTCGGCCGCTCTCTGGCGCGCGAATGTGTTGACGTTGAGTGGTATGTGGCGCCGGTTGTGCTGCCGATCTTGCTGCGGATGTAGCTGAACGTAGCGGCGGCAGTGGTCCGTGGGTGCGGATGTATGGTGCAGTTGTGTGACATTGTGTCTGGACGGACATTCGTGTCTTGGACTTCGACAGAGACTCGTATGTCGCTGTGCCCATTCCACAGAGCTGCGTGCCAAGGGTCTGTACCTGCCGATTTCGCGTCAGAACGTCATCTCGGCTATCATCGACATCATTGTGACGCACATTCCTGAGGTGATGGGCATCAACCTGAGCAAGAACAAGCTCATCAGCCTGGTACCCTTCAAGCCCCTCAAAGCTTCCTGCAAGGAGCTCAAGGCGCTGGACCTCAGCCACAATTCTGTACGTTGTTGGATGTTTATTTTGATTTAGGAGCGCATTGACAGCGTTGGTCATACAGCGCCCATTCCGTGCGTTGTGATCATGGCTACCCGACACAATATCAACACGTTAACTATCGAACGTAAGATACTGGCAAGTGGATTCTCAGCCACGATTATGTACTTAATATTTCCACATAGGATACCGGGATACAATATATCGACTCCACAAAATATTCAGACGCAAAATATCGTCTATCCCAATATAGAAATCGCATTGACAGAAAATTGAGCAAGCCCCATTTACATTTACCCAAGCTCTCCGATCGTGCCTGTCAATACGGATGCTAGGGGTAAGTACCGACAACATGTAGGTATATACGTACACATTAGTAGAATCGCCACGGAGGTCGCTGACAGTAATGATGTGAGTGCGCAGAGTATTGGTGACTAACAGCGGTACGCCTCGCCTCCAATTGAAATCAGTGTGCCCAGGATAAAGCCACAGGACAGGGAGCTGCTCGCAATTTGAGTAAAAGGTGCTGATCTGACGACGTCTGTCGCGTGATGGAGAGCCGCCGATGTGGAAGCATCTGCAATGACGCCGATGCGCGTTGCCTGCTAGGAGACGGCTGTGTGATAAAGAGAGAGAGAGAGCGTTGCAAGTGGGAAGTTTTGTTTTCCCCTGGCTAACTTCGCCAACATTGGCTTGACAGGCGGGTGGCTCTACACGATCTCGGGCATGCTCTCATGAATGTGTCTCGGTCTGTGTGCGGTAGTGATCGGAGCGATTGTGCGGCAGATGAGCACGATCGGCCACCTGGACTCGCTGTGCGGCCTGCCGCTGGTGGAGCTCAACTTGGACGGCAACAAGCTGTGCGACAGTTTCTCCGACAAGGCCGACTACATCAGGTACAGTCGGCGGCCGCTGTCCAGGCGACGCGCCTCCGCCGGACCTGCCGTCTGAGGTCCACTGTTGTGTCCGCAGTCGGCCACTGCCGTCCAGTTCTCGGCGCGCTCTGTTCCGTCTGTCCGGTCGCCAATTGACACACTAGAGGCGGGCGTAGTCACAGCACGCGTCGCATGGCGTCCGCCCCACGTGCGACACGCCTGGCAAGGGGTACACTCGACAGGGAGCACATGAGCGCGCGCCACACATGGGATGCATAGTGTACCAGGCTGGGAAAGTTCCGAGGAAACCTGCTACAAGCACAACACAGTACAAATGAAGAACTGCCTTGGATCCCTTTACGACGCAAAACCTAAGGTTTTTCCTCATTTGCTGTGTGTCGTATACATTGCGGGTGTTTCACGTGAGGGTAAATTAAGCGCCAATCCGTAGATGCCAGATGTACAACAGTTCATGACAGACAACGCCGACTGATGCCAGGTGAACACGAGTTCCACTCATTGTAGGCTACGATCGAGCACAGCTTGTCATCCGTGGCAGCAGCAGGTGTGGAAAACAGTCGCTTGGTTCGTCCGTGACATCAGTGGGTGTAGGAAGCGGTCGCTGGGTAGCCGTCGGCGGTCGTTGCCGCCGGCGTCCATGAGCTGGATGTGTGTCCGTGCTGGTTTGTATAACTGGCAGCTCTCGAGTCTGACGGCAGGTGACCCGCGGCGGACGTCGCCTCTCTCTCTCTCGCCCTCAGCGCCGTGCGGAAGAGGTTCCACAAGGTGGTGCTGCTGGTGAGTACTGGTCGAGTCTGCCGCTCGTGCTGGGTGGTCGAGACTAACCCTGCACCCAGATCATCACTGTCCGCGCTGTGAATGAACGGAGGTGATGGGTATGCAGGCTGAAGCGCAAAATGAGAACCAAAGCCAATATAAAATTGTGGCCTTATCGCTTTGTAATGCTAGTCAATCGTATCCAATGCCGTCTATTATAAGCGTGCATTTACCTTGTGTGCAGCTCGTCAAAATCCGTAGGTTTTGTCTTTCTCGTTCTGGTACAGTGAATGTACTGCTACCCCCTCTCGAAGTGTTACCTTCATAGAGAATCGGAGTCGCAAACTGGGGCAGGTGCCTGGGGCACGACTGAGCAGTTTATTTATGACACTACCTTATTTGAACGAACAGAAATCGCAGTTGTACAGCTGACTTGCTAAGCCATTTTTAGCACCGGAATGTCTTCCTTTTGAAAACGAAGTGCTCCATTCTTGTCATATCATCGCTGTGTTTGCTGGTACATATCACTTGCTTTGGTAAGTGCATTTGAGAACTACATTTGATGAATGTTCAGTTTGAAGGTGTACGGTATATCTATTGAGGGCATAAGTGATGGTTTGTCGTTTTCAACGGGTTACAGTTAGGGTCAGCCCCTTGTGTGGATAGAGGCGGGGATGGCCGAGTGGTTAAGGTGTTGAGCTCTGGGTACCAAAGGTCCCGGGTTCGAGACTCGCACCACTCGTGACATTTCCGAATCCTGCGGCCCACCGGCGAAACAGTGTGGGCGGCGGCATTAGCCGTAATCGTGCATAACGTGCGTCGAGAACCACCCAATAAACAAACAAACTTGTGCGGGTAAGCTAGTTCCGGTTGGCTGTTGGACAGACGTTGCCGTAGCTCGTGACGACTGGCCTGTGCCGTGGAATGTGTGGTACACTTCGTGACTCGTTCCACGCCTCCCGGGACCGGTCCATAAGACGGACGGTCTGTGGTGTGGGCGGATGTGACCACGACCCCCCCCCCCCCCCTGAACACCCGTAGTCGTGCTAATTATTGCGATATTTCGTTTGTCAAGGTTTTGTGTCTTGTCTTGTTTTGTTTTCGGTTGTCCCATTAAAGAGGGAATGGGCGCCAAATGACCCTGTAGTCGGCGCGACCTTAAACTCAAATATTCAATCAATCATGAAAGAGGGGAAATGGTGGTCAGTTCTGGGCTTTTTATCGCCTAGGTCCTCGTAGTTGTTCATACATTCACCATAATTATATCGCGTGCCGCTGTGATGTGGTAACTGTTACAATATACATGTCAGTCTGAAAATGCCTTCCAAATAATTGCGTGAATGTCTTGCTCTTGTTTCACCATCACCTCACAATACGTGACAATAGTAACATGGCCATGACCAGTACGTCCGTCTGCCATAGACAGTAACAATTGTCATTACCTTTATCGCCAGCCAGAAGTATCGTATCACTACGCTGTTTCGGGGCGAATGACTGAACAATCATTTGTTTATGCAAAGTAAATCACCATTCAATGATATGCTGCTCCTTAATACCCGAAAAGATAGCATAATCTGCGTAAGCTAGCTCCATAAGCATAAGCTAAAGCTGACCGTGACGAGTGTGACAGGACGTGACCATAACGAGTGTGACAGGAGGTGACCATGACGAGTGTGACAGGACGTGACCATGACGAGTGTGACAGGACGTGACCATGACGAGTGTGACAGGACGTGACCGTGACGAGAATGTGACAGGACGTGACCGTGACGTGAGTAGCAGGACGTGACCGTGGCGAGAATGTGACTAAGCTGCCAGTGTGACGCGGGTGCAACAGACTATAGTTGTGACCGTGATGGGAGTCGGCCCGGCGGTGCTGCGACCGACGGCCACCGCCGTGCGATGGGACCGTGACGAGAATGTCACGGCGATGCTGCGACCGACGGCCACCGCCGTGCGATGGGACCGTGACGAGAATGTCACGACCGTGCGCACGCGGTAACGGCCGGCGCCCGACAGGATAACGTGGAGCTGCCGCCGCCGATCGAGTTCGACGTGGAGGATGATGCCACTGCCGTCCAGAAGCTGCCAGACAGTCGCAGCTCCTACTTCTGCGGTACCCAGCCGCACGGTGAGTGTCGGTCCCACAGGAGTGCCTCGCCTGGCCGCTTGGTGTCGGGAGTCTGGTGGGAGTGACAGTCCCGCAGCAGTGCCTCGCCTGGCCGCTTGGTGTCGGGAGTCTGGTGGGAGTGACAGTCCCGCAGCAGTGCCTCGCCTGGCCGCTAGGTGTCGGGAGTCTGGTGGGAGTGACAGTCCCACAGCAGTGCCTCGCCCGGCCGCTGGGTGTCGGGAGTCTGGTGGGAGTGGCAGTCCCGCAGGAGTGCCTCGCCCGGCCACTGGGTGTCGGGAGTCTGGTGGCAGTGACAGTCCCGCAGGAGTGCCTCGCCCGGCCACTGGGTGTCGGGAGTCTGGTGGGAGTGACAGTCCCGCAGGAGTGCCTCGCCCGGCCACTGGGTGTCGGGAGTCTGGTGGGAGTGACAGTCCCGCAGGAGTGCCTCGCCCGGCCGCTGGGTGTCGGGAGTCTGGTGGGAGTGACAGTCCCGCAGGAGTGCCTCGCCTGGCCGCTTGGTGTCGGGAGTCTGGTGGGAGTGACAGTCCCGCAGGAGTGCCTCGCCTGGCCGCTTGGTGTCGGGAGTCTGGTGGGAGTGACAGTCCCGCAGGAGTGCCTCGCCCGGCCGCTGGGTATCGAGAGTCTGGTGGGAGTGACAGTCCCGCAGGAGTGCCTCGCCTGGCCGCTTGGTGTCGGGAGTCTGGTGGGAGTGACAGTCCCGCAGGAGTGCCTCGCCCGGCCGCTGGGTATCGAGAGTCTGGTGGGAGTGACAGTCCCGCAGGAGTGCCTCGCCCGGCCGCTGGGTATCGAGAGTCTGGTGGGAGTGACAGTCCCGCAGGAGTGCCTCGCCTGGCCGCTTGGTGTCGGGAGTCTGGTGGGAGTGACAGTCCCGCAGGAGTGCCTCGCCCGGCCGCTGGGTATCGAGAGTCTGGTGGGAGTGACAGTCCCGCAGGAGTGCCTCGCCTGGCCGCTGGGTGTCGGGAGTCTGGTGGGAGTGACAGTCCCGCAGCAGTGCCTCGCCTGGCCGCTTGGTGTCGGGAGTCTGGTGGGAGTGACAGTCCCGCAGGAGTGCCTCGCCCGGCCGCTGGGTGTCGGGAGTCTGGTGGGAGTGACAGTCCCGCAGGAGTGCCTCGCCTGGCCGCTGGGTGTCGGGAGTCTGGTGGGAGTGACAGTCCCGCAGCAGTGCCTCGCCCGGCCGCTGGGTGTCGAGAGTCTGGTGGGAGTGACAGTCCGCAGGAGTGCCTGGCCTGGCCGCTTGGTGTCGAGAGTCTGGTGGGAGTGACAGTCCCGCAGCAGTGCCTCGCCCGGCCGCTTGGTGTCGGGAGTCTGGTGGGAGTGACAATCCCAAGGGGTGCCTCGTCCGGCCACTGGGTGTCGGGAGTCTGGTGGGAGTGACAGTCCCGCAGCAGTGCCTCGCCCGGCCGCTTGGTGTCGGGAGTCTGGTGGGAGTGACAATCCCACAGGGTGCCTCGTCCGGCCACTGGGTGTCGGGAGTCTGGTGGGAGTGACAGTCCCGCAGCAGTGCCTCGCCCGGCCGCTGGGTGTCGGGAGTCTGGTGGGAGTGACAGTCCAGCAGCAGTGCCTCGCCTGGCCGCTTGGTGTCGGGAGTCTGGTGGGAGTGACAGTCCCGCAGGAGTGCCTCGCCCGGCCCCTGGGTGTCGGGAGTCTGGTGGGAGTGACAGTCCCGCAGCAGTGCCTCGCCCGGCCGCTGGGTGTCGGGAGTCTGGTGGGAGTGACAGTCCAGCAGCAGTGCCTCGCCCGGCCGCTGGGTGTCGGGAGTCTGGTGGGAGTGACAGTCCCGCAGGAGTGCCTCGCCTGGCCGCTTGGTGTCGGGAGTCTGGTGGGAGTGACAGTCCCGCAGCAGTGCCTCGCCCGGCCGCTGGGTGTCGGGAGTCTGGTGGGAGTGACAGTCCAGCAGCAGTGCCTCGCCCGGCCGCTGGGTGTCGGGAGTCTGGTGGGAGTGACAGTCCCGCAGGAGTGCCTCGCCCGGCCGCTGGGTGTCGGGAGTCTGGTGGGAGTGACAGTCCCGCAGGAGTGCCTCGCCCGGCCGCTGGGTGTCGGGAGTCTGGTGGGAGTGACAGTCCCGCAGGAGTGCCTCGCCCGGCCGCTGGGTGTCGGGAGTCTGGTGGGAGTATCAGTTCCACCTGGTGGATTGGACCAGTCTAGCACTGGATGATCTAATTCATTGACTGATTGACTGGTGTATTTGCTGTAAGCCCCAAATTGGTTAATCGGTTGATCGACCTGAGCATCAAGTATCGGACTCGTGTTTTTTCGCCCCCTCATGGTGTTCCCCGACATGATAGAGTATAGACTCGTCTCAGATTGAGCGGTATGCAGCCCTTAGTGAATCAGAATGTCTGCCAGTGGACGGTGGTTTATCCTGGTTTATTTTGTCCAGCTTCGCGTCTGCCAGCGGAGCCCGACCCTCTGACGTCCGTGTTGACTGGTGTCCGTTCTGTAGCCAGATGACGACTGTGGCTGGTCCGTTCTGTAGCGAGGGGGGACGAGTGGTAGGGGTAAGATGCTCGTCTCACAATCGAAAGATTGTGGGTTCGAATCTCACCTGTCGCTATTTGGCCCGCGACCAATGGCTAACTCTACGGTCGACGTGCGTAAAGACCAATAACCAACCAACCGTTCTGTAGCGAGGTTGCGACTGTGATGGATCCGGTCTGTAGCCAGATCACGACTATGGCGTTTCCATTGTGTGCTAAGTTAGCTGTGTTGACGCGTCCCCTCTACTAATTTAACCTCCCTAGCGTGTCCCACTCTGTACTAATTTAACTGCGTTAACACACCCCTGCACCCAACTCATGGCTTTGGCACATTCCTGGCACACAAAACACGACTGTAATTCTGGTACCTAAGAACAGCCCTATCCGAGTTATGACCACACGGCCGGCCGCCTCCCCATCCCCCCCACACACACACAATTATCGCTTATCGCTCTAAACTAAATCTAGCTACCCCCCCCAATACACACACATCCGACGCGCCGTGTGTGGCTCCGGTCAGACGAACGACACGTGTGCCGCTCCCCCAGACATCGCGCTCATGTTCCTGAAGCAGTACTTCGACGTGTTCGACGCCGACAAGCGAGACGCCCTGATTGACGCCTACCACGACCGGTGCCGCTTCAGTCTGAGCGTGGCGCTGTCGCCCCGCGGCACCAATGACAGGTGAGACGGCCGACTGTCGTGTGACCACGGCGGCCGACAGGTGAGACGGCCGACTGTCGTGTGGCCACGGTGGCCGACAGGTGAGACGGCCGACTGTCGTGTGGCCACGGCCGGCCGGCAGGTGAGACGGCCGACTGTCGTGTGGCCACGGTGGCCGACAGGTGAGACGGCCGACTGTCGTGTGGCCACGGCGGCCGACAGGTGAGACGGCCGACTGTCGTGTGGCCACGGTGGCCGACAGGTGAGACGGCCGACTGTCGTGCGGCCACGGTGGCCGACAGGTGAGACGGCCGACTGTCGTGTGGCCACGGCGGCCGACAGGTGAGACGGCCGACTGTCGTGCGGCCATGTCGGCCGACAGGTGAGACGGCCGACTGTCGTGTGGCCACGGTGGCCGACAGGTGAGACGGCCGACTGTCGTGCGGCCACGGTGGCCGACAGGTGAGACGGCCGACTGTCGTGCGGCCACGGCGGCCGACTGTCGTGTGGCCACGGTGGCCGACAGGTGAGACGGCCGACTGTCGTGCGGCCACGGTGGCCGACAGGTGGCACTGCGCCGTCAGTGGGGGCGGGTGGGCCATGTCGGCCGGCATGTGGCACTGCGCCGTCAGTGGGGGCGGGTGGGCCATGTCAGCCGACATGTGGCACTGCGCCGTCAGTGGGGGCGGGTGGGCCATGTCGGCCGCTCGCTGGTGTCGCTATCTTCACTGCATGTGATCTAGTTTTGTTGATGTTTTGGGTTCGTTAGATGTCGTGTCATGATCATGTCATGTCATGACAAGTCACAGCGAGCTACTTGTGTTCTGCATTTTCCATCGGTCAATCCCATTGTGTATTTTTCCCATTGGTTTGATAACAATGCAAGGTCGTTGCGCACCTAAGCTCAAATACCCGATCAGGCACGAGGTAAGGTTGAGGTTGGCCTTAGCCCTACTCTGGCCGCTCCCCTGCCAGTTGATTGTCGCCTCATCACATCAACCCTGATCTGCGCAAAGTTGTACAGAATGCCACTCACTTGCTCCCCCACCCACCCTGGTCTGCGCCCAGTTGTCCAGAATGTTACCCACCTGCTCCCCGCCCACTCTGTCTGACCCACCGTGGTCTGCGCCCAGTTGTCCAGAATGTTACCCACCTGCTGCTCCCCGCCCAGCCGGTGTGACCCTGCCTGCGCTCGTCTGTCGTCAGACTGCAGCAATGGCAGCACGACAGCCGCAATCTGCTGCGCATTCCGCGCGAGCGCCAGGCCACCCTGCTGCGGTCGGGAAAACTGGAGGTGCTGGGCGCGCTGGCGCGGCTGCCCAAGACTCAGCACGACTCCAATTCCTTCTGTGTCGACGTGCCCGTGGCCAACGTGAGTAGGCGGAGTTTGAGCGGCGCCGACACGGCGCGACAGTCGCCGCCCAACTGGAAGGTCACGCGTTCGCGACTCGGCGGTGTCTCAGACGGTTTTCGCCGTTCGTGGGTGGTCGTTGTGGATTGGCGATATTGCGGGAGTACCTGTGCGTCATAGCTGAATCGGTTTATGCGCGCCATAATCTTACCCCAGGTATCACCAGTGAAAAACATGCTCCACCTCCCCTCCCCAAATTTCGCGCTGCCCACTCGTTTCGCACTGCATACCCCGTTTCTCACCTATAGTTTCCTAACCTAGTTTCTCGCCCGTTTCTCACCTAAGCGGTGATAGCATGCTTTGTCGTAGTATGTTGCAGTATCTGTTATTTCCTTGACACGCAGTGTTGTCTGTCTGTCTAAGCTGGCTGGACTCGTGGTCGGCAGGAACGGCTGATGCAGATCTCCGTCAGCGGCGTGCTGCGGGAGCGCGAGGAGCGGCACACACCGGTGCGCGCCTTCTCACGCGTGTTCGTGATCGTGCCGCACGGCCAAGGATTCTGCGTCGTCAACGAGATGCTGATCATCTTGCCGGCCACCGGAGAGCAGATCAAGGTAAGAAGCCCGGATACTAGGGGAGCACATAAGGTAGTTGCAGGGAGAAGACCGATATATAGAGTCCTTGTAACGGGGAGTATATCAAGGCAGGATTTGCGCCATCGGAGATAGGGATAGGCTGTTGGATAGCAGATAAAGGCATGATCCCATCATTGGAGAGCAGACCAAGAGGGGATGTTCTGGGAGCAGATCAAGGCAATGCTTCGCCACCGGTGAGGCGGACAAATCACGGTGCAGTCCTAGTAACCAAGAGCAGATCAGACTAAGGTTCGAGCATCGAGGAGCAAGGTCGAGACCTGCTCCGACAGGCCGCGTCGGTCCGGCACGCCGTTGTGACCCCGTGCCGTTGTGCGACAGGCGGCCTTTAAGCCGACGGCGCCGACGCCGTCTCCGTCGCCGATCCCGCATGTGCAGCCGGTGCCGACGGCGGCTGGAGCGGCGGGCGTCGTCACCGACGAGGTGCGCCGGCTGATGACGCAGCAGCTGGCGTCCGTCTCCGGCATGAACGCCGTCTGGACCTTGAAGTGAGTGGTGGTCGGGCGTGGTCCGTGTGTGGCGTGGGTCGTGTGTGGCGCGGGCCGTGATCTGTTTCGATGAGTGGAATTGCTATAGCCATACTTCACCATTGTCTTCCACATTCAGTTGCAGCCATTCAGATTACTCGCGCATTGTAGCCGGCGCATCAACGGAGACGCAAGTGGCTAATCTATGAATTGTCGGTCTGTCGGTCTGTCAATTTGTCGAACAGTGGTCGAATGGGCGCAAAATGACCATTGCAGTCGACGCGCCCCTAAACACCAATTCATCATCATCAACAGTGGTCGAAATGTGTTTATTGGTGCAACTTGTCCGACTCCGGCGCCACCTTCGCTGCTTGCTGCCGCGGTGCTGCTCTCGCTCGTGGCTGCCGACTGGTGTGTGGGCTTCAGCCGGCCGTGACCCTCTGCACGCGCCGCCAGGTGTCTCGAGGAGAACGGCTTCAACTTCGACCGGTCCCTGCAAGTGTTCACCGCGCTCAAGGCGGAGGGCAAGGTGCCGCCAGAGGCCTTCGTGCAGGTCGGCTGAATCTCGCGTCTTTGAGGACCGTGGAAGCCGCTCCAGATCGGCCCATCGAGAAGTGCTCCCGGCCGCTGCCCTACGTCGCAGAGGTGCCTCCCCCATGTGAGGACCCTCGGACCTGGGACTGTGGACACAGTGAAAAGGTGGCGCAGCAGGACGTACGAACAGATACACGGCGGAGGTTATGGAGGGTGGTGTGCTGCAGTCGCCTGCAACGGATGTTGCCACGTGTGCCAGTGGCTCGGTGACTGCCACCGCCTCCCCCTCGTGGAGATGCTCAGTTCCGCAATTCCACGCAAAGTGCCTGAGGGCGACCACCGCCTGCCGGCGGCGTGGACCGTGACCTCGCTGGTTGGTCAGGACCACACTGGCACCGTGCCCGCTCTGAATGTGTGCTATGACGGCCCGCGGCTGTGGACCGTGACCTCGCCGGTTGATCAGGACCACATTAGCACCGTGCCCGCTCTGAATGTGTGCTATGACGGCTCGCGGCTGTGGACCGTGACCTCGCCAGTCGGTCAGGACCACACTGGCACCGTGCCCGCTCTGAATGTGTGCTATGACGGCCCGCGGCTGTGGACCGTGACCTCGCCGGTCGGTCAGGACCACACTGGCACCGTGCCCGCTCTGAATGTGTGCTATGACGGCCCGCGGCTGTGGACCGTGACCTCGCCGGTCGGTTAGGACCACACTGGCACCGTGCCCGCTCTGGCACCGTGTGCTATGACGGCCCGCGGTATGCTATGAATGTGTGCTATGACGGCCCGCGGTGCTATGACGGCCCGCGGCTGTGGACCGTGACCTCGCCGGTCGGTCAGGACCACACTGGCACCGTGCCCGCTCTGAATGTGTGCTATGACGGCCCGCGGCTGTGGACCGTGACCTCGCCAGTCGGTCAGGACCACACTGGCACCGTGCCCGCTCTGAATGTGTGCTATGACGGCCCGCGGCTGTGGACCGTGACCTCGCCGGTCGGTTAGGACCACACTGGCACCGTGCCCGCTCTGAATGTGTGCTATGACGGCCCGCGGCTGTGGACCGTGACCTCGCCGGTCGGTCAGGACCACACTGGCACCGTGCCCGCTCTGAATGTGTGCTATGACGGCCCGCGGCTGTGGACCGTGACCTCGCCAGTCGGTCAGGACCACACTGGCACCGTGCCCGCTCTGAATGTGTGCTATGACGGCCCGCGGCTGTGGACCGTGACCTCGCCAGTCGGTCAGGACCACACTGGCACCGTGCCCGCTCTGAATGTGTGCTATGACGGCCCGCGGCTGTGGACCGTGACCTCGCCAGTCGGTCAGGACCACACTGGCACCGTGCCCGCTCTGAATGTGTGCTATGACGGCCCGCGGCTGTGGACCGTGACCTCGCCAGTCGGTCAGGACCACACTGGCACCGTGCCCGCTCTGAATGTGTGCTATGACGGCCCGCGGCTGTGGACCGTGACCTCGCCGGTCGGTCAGGACCACACTGGCACCGTGCCCGCTCTGAATGTGTGCTATGACGGCCCGCGGCTGTGGACCGTGACCTCGCCGGTCGGTCAGGACCACACTGGCACCGTGCCCGCTCTGAATGTGTGCTATGACGGCCCGCGGCTGTAGACGTGAAGAGGAGCGATGCTTCTCTAGCTGAAAGGAGCGAGAGAACTCTGTATATATAGTAAGTTAAGAGATCGTGTAGCTGTATGGAGGGTAGGGTAATGAGAGTGTAACATATAAGGGTGAATGGGCGCTGCATGACCGACGCAGTCGATGCGCCCCTAAACTCCAATAGCATAAACACAAACACATATAAGGGTGAATTGGGATAATAAGGTTAACATTGGAATGTGTATAGTTGCTGGGGTAGTAAGGATGGGATAGGGTGTTTAGAGGGGTGTTCAGGGAAGTAAATTGGAGAGAATTGAGCATAAATATCGGTGGAAAGAACTAACAAAACAAACTGGATTTAGCATGGGTTTGTTTTGGTTACTCTTGGCTTCAGTCAACTGTTGCTTTTGTTCTCGTTCGATCGTTGTATTACCAGTGTATATAGAGTATGTGCCTAGTTGGCGTCGGTCGGTCGGTCGGAGTCCCCGGCCGTTTTAAGTGCTTGAGTCGGATTGGCTCCATGTTTGCAGCTCGTTTTATCTCCGACCGGCGTCTGAGTGTGTCCGTCCAGCTCGATCGTATCTGCCGCCTCGCGCCCCCGGAACCGGCACCCCGTGTCCCTGGGGACGAGTGGTCTAGGGGTAAGATGCTCGTCTCACAATCGAAAGGTTGTGGGTTCGAGTCTCACCTGTCGCTACTCTTCGCCCGCGACCAATCGGCGTGAGAGATTGGCGACGCTACATGACTCAACGGTCGACGTGTCGTAAAACCAATAACCAACCAACCAACCCCGTGTCCCTCCTGTACCAGGCTGTCTGTTCCCCCTCGTCGGAAGCCAACGGCGCGTTTTCGGCCCCCAAATTGAGCGGCCGCTTGGGTCCACGTCGGCGCCGCTGTCGTGTGTGGTCGAGATCGGCGCCGGGTGGCCGGCTCTGAGGAGCCACGGGCGGCCTGGCTGCCGCCACTGCGCAGGCCCAGGTGTGCAGTGAGCAGATGAAACAGCGAGAGCGAGAGAGAGAGAGAGAGAGCGAGGGAGAACGAGAGGAGAGATGGCAGATGATGTGGCCGGCGGGCAGAACGGGCCCCTGGCAGATGCCTGACTGTGGCTGGCTGCAGAGCTGGTGGCGTGGGCGGGCGGTGCCCAGACTTGCAGCGCCGACTTTCGGTCCCCAATCTCCCCGAGCGCAGAGGCGGTGCGCCGACGCTGTGGAACAGACAGTCTGAGCTGCGCGCTTTGTTCGGTTAGTAGATGTGTGGTGTGTGTATGTATGTGTGTGCGTCTGTGAAATGTGTGTACATGTGTGGATGACTGGCCAGTTGATTGGTCGCCTGTGTGCTGTTGCCCCGCCCAAACTCGCGCCGTGCAGCCACGCAATCCTTGTGAAACCAGCCACTCCCACCGACTGGCCTTGTTTTATCACCAGTCCTCTCTCCCACGGACTGGCCTCGTGTTAACACCAGTTATCTCTCCTGACCGCCTGCTGTTCCACAGATCGGCCATTGCACGATAGAGCGGTCATATCATCCTTCAGATTGATCACTATACAGGACGGTGCTTCTGTGTCGGCTTCGTGCCATGGACTTCCTGGACCGCTGGCACCTCAAACTGGGCACTTTAAACCGCTCAATTCTTGACACTTATTGGACCGGATACTATTTAGACCGCTCGCTCCTCGGACCGGACACTCTTTAGACCTCTCGCTCTTCAGACCAGACAATGTCGGTTCAGTTCGCCTGCTGATGCAGACGGTTTCGGCCCCTTTTAGACTGTCGATTGCGTTTCACACTGCGGAATGTCCCTGCAGACTGCCCACTCCCCGTCAGAATTACACTCCCGCCAGGCTGGTGACTGGGCAGAAACACCTGGCCGTCTCCTGGACAGAGCCGGTTCGCGCATAAACTGACAAAAGCAACCGGAGGTTCGTTATTCGAACGCGCACCCAGCATTTTCACCGCACACAGCTGAGCGGTGACACGATGCGCAATTCACGAGTTCCCCGAGTTTGTGCTGCGGTCGTTGCCAAGCCCAATCCTGACTCTGGCCAAAGCCGGTGGCTGGCACTGCAGCGGACCCCCACCCAGCCGGTGACTCCGATGCCGCCGCCGAGCGGGTGCATTGTCGGGGGAGTCGCCCATCCCACCCGGCTCCCTGCCGGCGGTGCGGGCCTCGACAACCGGGCCACACGTCCCGCACTCCAGCCCGTGTACGGTCGCGACGCTGCCCGGGCTCTGTTGTGGTAATGGCACCTCTGATGACGCCAATCGATGAAGCTTCTGAGGTGTAAACGATGACCGGTGATGATATTCATGATCGTGTATCTTGGCCCTGTCGCCTGTTTCGTGTATGTACTTGAGCTCGAATTGACCTGAACACGCGCTGTTTTCTCGTAATGCCTGTGCCTGAATAGCTGTGTAGCGTTCCGTAGCCTCGTCTCGTATTGCTGCGAACTGATTGGCTGGTTCGCTGGTTCGCTGAGCTCGTATGGAACGGAGCTCGTAACGAACGAGGGTCATGTGTCGTTCTCTCTGGTAACAGCCTGCTGGGTCTATTTAATTGAAATATTGATTGCTATTGAAACGTTCGCGTCATGTCAGTTGGGAAAAATTGTGGCCCTGATTGCGGTTCGCTGCAAATTGAATGAGTTTGATCGTATCATATGTATTTGCGTAACCTATGTGGGTATAGGTGTCAGTGTATGCGTTTTTCTGCATTCGTGTGTTCTCGTGTTATAACAAAAGCGAACGTTCGGCGAGTTTGGCGTTGTGTGCGAGATGCGGGAGCGTACTCAAGCCGTTAATGGGGATGTACCATTCCTCGCCCTCTTTTTTGGGCCGCGGTAGCTCAGTTGGTAGAGCGTCGGACTCTTGATCGCAAGATTGTGGGTTTGAATCTCACAACCGACGGCATTTACCGAGTCCACCCACGACCAATCGACGTGAGAGGTTGGCGACGCTATATGACCCAGCGGTTGAATGCGTCTTAAAAGAACCCAAGGTTCTTCTACCATTCCTCTTGAGGGAAGCATTCGACTGATGCCAGCGTTGGTTTATGGACGGCTTAGGCTCAAATGTTAACCAGCGACGTTCAAAATGTAAAGTTCAAGTCTATTGCACGATCTCGCGCCGAACTGCATCAGAAAGTTATCAAAATTAAATTGGCTGCATGGTGTGAGTCACTTTCGTTGCTTGTTCTCCGCATGTCCGCAGTTGCTATTGAACTCGTGACAGCATGCGTCCTGCTTGTTCCCGTCTTTGGCTTGCACCGGCCAGTGCCTTTGCAACATACTATGAACGACACCGGAACACTCTTTGTTCACCGTTCATCGATGCGATTCTTCTCAAAACGGTTCCGACAACACTAGCTGTGCTCGACAATGAATTTTAGTATTGAAAGTATATCAGCGCCCCGACCGTTCACCGCCGGATGACATGGCCCAACGGCCGGCCCATGCCCTCCGCCCAGTATTAGCCGCGTGTGCCGTTCACCGCCGGACGACATGGCCCACGCCCTTCGCCCAACGTCACCCATGTATGCCGTTCACCTCCGGACGACATGCCCCACGCCTTTCGCCCAACATCAGCCGTGTATGCCGTCCACCTGCGCCGTGTGTGGCGCACCGACTGCCGACCGACACAGGGCGTCGGGGCGCGGCGCGGCGCAACGGCTGCCGACCCAGACCGGCTGACGACGTCTGGGCGCGGCGCGTCACTAGCAGGCTCCGTCATCGTCGGCGGCGGCGCGCTGCATGAGTGCCGTGTACTCGTACTGGGCCAGCCGCTGCTCCTCCTCCACCCGCTGTAGCTCGGCCAGCTCTAGGTCGAGCTGCTCCTGCGAGAAGTGTCGGAGCCGCAGCAGCCACTGCGCCAGGAACTGGATCGGGTCGCTGGGCCGCTTCCGGCACACCTGACGACGGCAACGGGCTGCTGGTGAGGTAGCCGGGGCTGCTGACGACGTGGACGTAGCTGCTGGTGACGCGGGCGGGACTGCTGAGGTGTGGGCGGGCCACCGAGGTGATGTGGGCAGTGACATGGGGACCCCGATTATGTGCTGCAGGGATTCGATATCCTGGAGTGGCGATCGGGGGCATGTCCTGACAGGTTAGTACGAACCCCACGAAGTCGTGTTCACAGACTGTCATTCGTATGTCTGGTGGCAAGCGTGTATGGGTGAAGTCAATATTTTCTTGGCTTAATTGTCTTTGTGCATCTCTCGACCCCAGCGTTAGTCACTGATATCATGGCAGGTCGAAGGTTGCGCACCCTGACATGTCTTTTTGACCCTGGCTGAGTTCGTATGGGTATGCGTGGATAGGAACTTATAGCTAGTATTTCAGACTTCTAGTTAATTAGCCACTTGCCTGACATTAACTCTTCACTACTGCTATCGAACCTATATCAAATTACGCACACCCGAGTGTTATTTTGGACAGTACAGAGGATTGCTAGATGTGGATTCAGTGTAGACTCACCTCAGCCAATCCACATGTTAGAGCAACTCCCAGCTTGTTCTGCAGGTAACGTGATTCTTCGCCCAGAAGAGACTCGTCTTCGAACGGCATCGTTCGAAAACCCGACGAAGGGTATTGCTGACAAACTCGCGGCGTGAAATCCTAACCGAAGCGAGCGGTTCTTTGATAGTGATTTTGTTTCGAGATTAAAGTGCGCTAGAAATGAATGACGTTTGATAAAGTTTTTTATTGTTCAGATTCGTCAGAGGAACAATTAATAGCATGCCTTTTGGGCTATGCATCTCCCGCGAAGCAAAGATGAAATTGGCATGGTTGGGTTGATTCAGGATGATATCCAGGACCGATCTACTCGATTCCAGTGTGCCTATGTACGAATAAAAACCCGGGTGACAGGACACGACCACAACAAAAAAGAACACCTGACAAGCTTGTTCTTTAAAAAAGAACACCTGGCTAGGGCCTCGGTTTGGTAGCTCATCTGGGGGCGTCTTTAAACAAAGAGATGAAATGCATCAAAGCTCAGCGGGTATCCGGATTACTTAACCACCAGAAAATGTGGGAAGAAGAGAACTAATCATCGAGTTAAACTAATCGAATGTTCGCGGCGAACCCTCCTACGAAGCATTCTACATGTCAAATATGATACAGGACTATGATGTTGGCAGCACATAGCAAAACGTAGGAGGCCCAGCAGAAACCGGATAATTGCCGAATGAGCAAGGTGGGTGTACACGTGCACGAACGTTGGCGTGTTTGGCGACCCGACGTTATTTACTGGAATGCCCGAAGTTGGGAAATCTTCCATTTTTAAGAGGTTTGTGCAGGTGTAATTTCAGCAGTGTGAGTTGACCTATGAGTGGATGTGAAAAGAAAAACCTTGCAACATTTATGGGGGGAGTTAGGGTTGAAATCCGGTGACTCAGAAAATATGGTGGTAGATTGGGTCTTCTCCACATGATTAATTTGGTCACTAATTATTTTATTTTTAAAATACCAAATGGAACCCTTTGAAAAAATATTGGTCGAAATCCGGCAGCTTCAAAAATGGGGGGGGGACTCCAAATCCGTTCCCCGAGCGCAAATCCTAGGTACGCCACCGAGTACAACAGGCCTTATTCGTTGATGGAAGCGCCTGTATATTTGGTTCGGCCAATGCAACACTAGTAATTGTCACGACTAAGCATTCTGGTCACGCCGCTACGTTAAAGTAATGCGGTTTCATCAGATATGGGCAACACCAATAATTATTGAGGAAAGGCCTCCATCTATGCGTACCTACCAATTAACCTTCTCGCAATATTGTGACGTTAGACAGATTGGTGCATAGACAGATATTTATCATTGTGCGCTACACCATCGCCCAGAAGTTTATTGCCGTGACTTGGAGCTGATGGTCTGGGAATTGCCGCGGCTTGTGGATTGTTTTCTGAGAACTGCCGCGACTTGGAGCTTGTAGTTTGAGACTTGCCGTGGCTTCGATCTCGTGGTCTGAGAATTGCCGCAGCTTGGAGCTTGTAATCTGGGAATTAAGGCTTGGAGCTTGTGGTCCATGGGAACCGCCACGAGTTGGTGCTGTGGTCCGGGAATTGCCGTTCAGCTTGTAGCTGGTGATCTCGAAATGACACTCCAATAGAAACACGCGGAACAGTGAAGTGTCGCCGTACAAATAAACGCTGTCGTAACCCTCGACCCCGCCACGGCGGACCACGAGCGCGGTCAGCACCACAGTACAGGGCGTTCTCAGGCCGAACCGCACCGGACCTGACTAGCGACACGGTCAGCACCACAGTACAGGGCGTTCTCAGGCCGAAGTGGACCGGACCAGTGACACGGTCAGCACCACAGTACAGGGCGTTCTGAGGCAGAACTGGACCGGATCAGTGCACAGCGTGATAACTCAAAGAAAAACATGGCCAGAAGTGTATTTCTCGACTATTTGTCCTTCCCCTCTCCCCCGGTATGGTGGCCTGGCGGCGCCACTGGCCGGCCTGGCTGCCCTCTCCCCCGGTATGGTGGTCTGGCTGTCCTTCCCCCTCTCCCCCGGTATGGTGGTCTGACTACTTCCCCTCTCCCCCCGGTATCGTGACCTGGCGGCGCCACTGGCCGGCCTGGCTGTACTCCCCTGTACCGTGGCCTGACTCCGTCACTGGCTCGGTCGCAGACAGACAGCGCCGCCTGACAACCGGATTGCGATGCACAGCGGTGCAGCAAAGCCGCCTGGAGGTAGTGAGCGCCGGCTGTCCCATTGAGTGCAAGTGCCCACCGCCTGGTGAGTGAGTCCCCACAACGAGATCGTAGGTGCCCACCATGGAATTGTGAGCGTCCAGCTTGAAGCTGTAAATTTCCACAGTGGAACTCCCCGTGAGAACCCACAGCGAGGCCATGAGTGCCCACAGTGATGTGAGTGAGCATCGTGAGCACGTGCCACGTGAACTCCTCAGTGAAGTTGTGAGCGCTGACTTTAGGACTGAGTACGTTGTGTCCACTGAGGTTGAGTGCGGACTGTAGGGCTGAGTACGTGGGGTCCACTGAGGTTGTGAGAGCCGACTGTAGAGCTGAATACGTGGGGTCCACAAGGGCGTCGCCACCGGGGGGGGGGGCAGAGGGGGCAGTCGCCCCCCTGTCGTGAGACTGGGGGACGTCGCCCCCATTAAATTTGAAGAGAATCTATCCGGAAATCCACAGTAAAAAAGTGAGCAAGGAGGCCGACGAGACATAGAGGAGGCCTCCAAGATGTGAGAGGAGGCCCCTAATTCGAAGAAGGAGTCACCTAGGAGAAGATAGCAGGCCCCAGAAATCAAGAGAGTGCCAAAAATTGGCACGGAGGCCACCAGGAATGCAAAGGAGGCCCCCAGGATTGCAAAGGGGGCCCCCGTGATTACAAAGTAGGCCCCCAGGATTGTAAAGGAGACCCCCAGGATTGCAAAGGAGGCCTCCATGATTGCAAAGGAGGCCCCAGGATTGCAAAGGAGGCCCCGTGATTACGAAGGAGGCCCCCATGATTGCAAAGGATGCCCCCAGGATTGCAAAGGAGGCCCCCAGGATTGCAAAGGAGGCCCCCAGGATTGTGAAGGAGGCCCCCAGGATTGCAAAGGAGGCCTCCAGGATTACAAAGGAGGCCTCCGGGATTGCAAAGGAGGCCCCCAGGATTGCAAAAGACTCCAGGATTGCAAAGGAGGCCCACATGATTGCAAAGGAGGCCCCATGATTGCAAAGTAGATCCCCAGGATTGCGAAGGATGTCTCCAGGCTAGGGAAGGAGCTCCCCAGGATTGCAAAGGAGGCCCCATGATTGCAAAGGAGGCCCCCAGGATTGCAATGGAGGCCCCCAGGATTGCAAAGGAGGCCCCCAGGATTGCAAAGGAGGCCCCAGGATTGCAAAGCAGGCCCCCAGGATTGCGAAGGAGGCCCCCAGGATTACAAAGGAGGCCCCCAGGATTGCAAAGGAGGCCTCCAGGATTGCAAAGGAGGCACCCAGGATTGCAACGGAGGCCCCAGGATTGCAAAGGAGACCCACAGGATTGCAAAGGAGGCCTCCAGGATTGCAAAGGAGACCCCCAGGATTGCAAAGGAGGCTCCCGTGATTACAAAGGAGGCCCCCAGGATTGCAAAGGAGGCCCACATGATTACAAAGGAGGCCCACATGATTGCAAAGGAGGCGCACAGGATTGTCAAGGAGGCCTCCATGATTGCAAAGGAGGCCCACAGGATTACAAAGGAGGCCCACAGGATTGCAAAGGAGGCCCACAGGATTATCAAGGAGGCCCCCAGGATTGCAAAGGAGGCCCACAGGATTGTGAAGGAGGCCCACAGGATTATCAAGGAGGCCCCTAGGATTGCAAAGGAGGCCCACAGGATTGCAAAGGAGGCCCCAGGATTGCAAAGGAGACCCCCAGGATCGCAAAGGAGGCCTCCAGGATTGCAAAGGAAGCCCCCAGGATTGCAAAGGAGGCTCCCGTGATTACAAAGAAGGCCCCCATGATTGCAAAGGAGGCCTCCAGGATTGCGAAGGAGGCCCACAGGATTGTCAAGGAGGCCTCCAGGATTGCAAAGGAGGCCCACAGGATTGCAAAGGAGGCCCACAGGATTATCAAGGAGGCTCCCAGGATTGCAAAGTAGGCCCACAGGATTGTCAAGGAGGCTATCACATCAAACATATCACATCAAGACCTTTAACAAAATAGAACTCGATGTCCAAAAGTTCACACCGAGACTCGATCGAATGGACCCCAGCACCGGATAATTAAGAACAATTCCGGAAAAAATTACCCGGAGGGCTTTTATACTCCGAAAAGTGACATCGGCTGAAAAAAAAACTCCTTTGGTGGCCGCAGTGGCACATCAAAGGGGCAAATGCCCCCTCCCTCCTAAGAGGGATATGCTCCCAAGAATCGAGCCGAGGCCCCCAAAAGTCGGGCTGGGGCCACAAAAATTCGCATCGGTCCACCAGAATTCGTGTAGGGGCTCCAAGTAAATACGGCGGGCCCCAGAAAACTCGCTCCGAGGCCCGAAAATCTACAACAGGAACCGCCAAAATCGCGTTGGGGCCACAGCTAAGTACAACGCGCCCCGCAAACTCTAACCGGTCCCACCAAATATCGCGCTCGGACCCACAATTCCAATCGGTAGTACCACAAATTTGGTCTGCGCATCAAAAATTCACGTCGGGACTGCCGACAATTCACGTCTAGGGCCAGGGGCGTCGATTTGTATCCTTTTGCGGAGGCCATGGCCCCCCAATGCTGATCTTGGCCCCCCAATGTTGATTTGGGCCCCCCAATAACCCATGCTATTTTTATGCTGATAAAAAGCTAATGGAAAAAAGAAGAAAAACACTGTGTAAGGTACATAGAAAACTTAGTTGATGTTAACCAGCACATTTTGTACTGAAAAAGAACAGATTTGGATTAGATAGTGGACTGAGTATCCAACTTTTGCTACACAATTCAAAATTATGTGCAAAAAAAACAAAATAGCTAGATTTCCCTCCACTGTGCAAGGAAAACTTACGCCATAAAATGTTAAGATGATGCATTTTAAACCAGATTGTCTTTTTTTAATGTTAAACCACAAAACAACAATTGGATTGTCATACTGATATTTGTACACACCACCAATGGCAAAACCACACACATGTGAGCTTAAACAGGAAAAAATCCATTCTTAATTTCCAGTCATTGTCAAACTTGCATTGTCCAGTGAACAGCAGACAATCATCCTTGAGATTGTGGATATGCAAACTATAATTATCTTCAGCAGCCCACCTATCACACCATCAGCTTGATATTTACCTAGGTACCTACCTAAATGCCCAATAACAATGCATGCATTCAATATTGATATGGGGAAAACGAGAGCCATGTGTGGGCAAATCTGCCAGCTTATGATGCCATGACAGAGAAAACTCAGCAAGAAGCTGCATGGCCACTGCAATATAATTGGTATTCCTAAAAGAATAAAAAAGAAAGCTATGGCTCACATGACTTTTAAGCAAACCTTAGTCATCCACGACCAATGCTGTACAAGAGAAATAGCCTTGACAAGCCCAATGTCTCGTACGCCGCAAAAACACCATTATTAAACGCCGCAAAAATACCATTATTTTAAAAGGTACACCAAAGTCGCATTCAAACCTTGATGACATCACAGATTTTTATTCGTATATTGCAGAAATTGGTAGCATCAGGCAAGTTTCAATTTAACTGCAT
The DNA here is from genome assembly GCA_034440615.1 of Ashinkailepas kermadecensis. Classification (NCBI taxonomy): domain Eukaryota; kingdom Metazoa; phylum Arthropoda; class Thecostraca; family Neolepadidae; genus Ashinkailepas; species Ashinkailepas kermadecensis. The sequence continues at coordinate 9,011 of JAOTOM010002013.1, read as the reverse complement.
GGGGGAGTGACTTTTTCAGGCGTACCGGACCACAGAGGTCATTTGCGCCACCTTTTTTGAAGCGAGTACGTGACATGTCTGACTATAAAAGCGGGTGTTTGCGATCAAGGTGCAGGCATGTGGACGTTTACATAAAGGGAATTTTACGTTATAGTTTGTGTTATATTTTAGGTGCTGAAGGCGGGGCTAGGATGCGGACATCCCCCTAATGTCTAGATGGCAGGGGCGTCGATTTGTATCCTTTTGTGGGGGCCAGGGCCCCACCAGTGTTGATCTTGGCCCCCCCAATGTTGATTTGGCCCCCCCAATAACATGCTATTTTTATGCTCATAAAAAAGTTGAGAAAAAATAAGAAAATCACCATGCTAGGTACATAGAAAATGTAGTTGATGTTAACCAGCACATTTTGTAATTAAAAAAAGATTTGGGTTAGATAGTGGACTGACTCTCCACCTTTTGCTACAAAATTCAAAATGGTGAGCACAAAAACCAATTGTCATTGTCAAACTTGCATACAATCCAGTCCCGTGAACAACAATCAGTTATCATTGAGAGTGTGGATATACAAACTATAATTAACCTCAACAGCCCACTCATCACACTATCAGTTTGATATTTGCCGGGTACCTAGGCACCTAGGTACATGCTGCAGAAAGACTTAGAAGAGCTTGTGAAGTGGTCCAAAAATGGCAGATGAAATTAAATTTTGATAAGTGCAAAATCATGCATGTATGCAGGGGCGTCGATTTGTATCCTTTTGTGGGGCCCCACCAATGTTGATCTTGCCCCCCCCAATGTTGATTTGGGCCCCCCAATAACCTATGCTATTTTATGCTGATAAGAAAGCTAAAGGGAAAAATGAAAAACACCATGCTAAGTAGAAACATTGATGTTAACCAGCACATTTTGTACTGAATGGAAACAGATTTGGATTAGATAGTGGACTGACTCTCCACCTTTTGCTGAAAAATTTAAAATTGTGTGCAAAAACAAACAAAACAGCTGGAATTCCCTCCACTGTGGAAGTACAGCTTACATCTTTCTGGGTTGGTTGGTTTGTTATTTGGGTTTACTGGCGCATTGACTGCGTTGGTCATACAGCGCCCATACAACTTTTCTTGTTCCCACCTTAAAGCACAATAATACCCAAAGATTCCGAGAAAAAAAATTACAACCATGTTTACAAAAAATATAATTTTGTATTCAAAATCAGCTTAGGTTAGGTTAGGCTCGGTTAGGTTTCTTTTTTAAGGTTGAGAATTTTCAGAAAATAAATTAAGTGAAATTTTAATTTAGTTTAATTTTTGTTCTCAGAAGATAGGTTAGGATAGGCTAGGTTAGGTTTTGTTGCATGAAAAAAAATATGTTTATGCGATGTTACCGAACTCAAAGCCTTTTGGCATTATTTTGCTCACAACCTGAAAAGTAAGCACAAAAAATAAGTGGGTCCAATCATCTTAGTCACCTTCATAAACATGGTATTCTGCATATTTTTCTTTGTTTTAAAGGAAAAAAAGAACACCTTAGACTGCAAGGTTACCAAATAATTTGCAATTTTTGGGGGAAACGTTTTTGGATTTTTTTTTTTCAAGTTTTCCAACTTGAAAAAGCCTAAACTAACCTAACTTAACCGAACCTAACCCATTTGCTTGCTATATGGAGGCAAATGTGTAAAAACTTGTCTTGTTACCACCTTAAAGCACAATAATACCGATTTAGCTAGGTTAGGCTAGTTTAGTTGTTTACCTTGGAAAAATTGTTCAATCATTTTCAAAAATAAAATAAAATTGGAAGTTTTCCTTCAAAAGCAGCTGACATTAGGTTCGGGTAAGTTGGGTTCGGTTGTTCAATTTAGACAAATTTTCAGAATATATATTGCTTAATTTTTGTTTCTATTTTTTTCCCAAAGCAGGGGCGTCGATTTGTATCGATAGACACTAGCGCGCATTAAATGTCACACATCGTGATGGGCGTTCCTCAGAACATCCAAAATCGTAACATGCAAATAAAAATTCCAGTTACAGAAATTCCAGCGCCTGAAGTCTAAATTTGAGGTTACAGTGACAAATGTGACGGAGGTAAGACATCTGTGGTGCAATTGCGCGCAGTGTTTAATCCGGAGGCCAATCTCATGTGACGTCGCACTGATTCGTTTTTTGTACTTCGCACATTCTGATGTATCGCACCTTCTGATGTATCTGCGGATTGGTTTGATTTTAGATAGTGAATAAATAGCTTGCTGATATTTAATTCCCAAAGGAACAGTAGTTGAAGAAGTTGGCAGGTAAGCTTGAAAAAGTCCAGTCCATGCTTTTTTCTGATTTGTGCTCAGGGTTTCCATGTTAATATCACATAACTACCACGTTTGTCTTCAAGAAGAGCTGTTTTTAGTTTACTTTTATTAAAATTTTCATTCCACTGCTCTTAGTGCCCTTTCTGCCCAGGATTGGGGCACCTAGTGTTGCATTTCCGTCCAGGGGTTGGCACACCTTTTGGTAAATTTACAGCTTAAGGTAATTTCTGATTAATTTTTTCCCATGCAATGTTTAGGAATGTGATAAACACGATTTTGGTAAATTTGTGTTTTAAGGTGTTTTATGAATTCGTGGAATGTATCATTTCAATGCAATGTTTATGAACGTGACTCAGATGATGGGACCACTCATTTTCTATACAAATGCCTGCATTTCAGGTTGTAAGCAAAATAACATCAACAAAAAGCTTTGAATTAGGTGACATAGGGTAAAAGTATTTTTTTTAAATAAAATAAATGCAACATAACCTAACCTAACCTAGCTTAACCTACCCTTGGAGAAAAACAAAACCAAAACATCAAGTTGTAAAAATTTCAAGCAATGTATTTTTTTTTACAATAAAAAAATGTAACCCGACCTAACCTAACCTAACCTAACCTAACCAAACCCAACCTAACCTGACACCTGACCTGACCTGACCTAACCGAATCTAACCTAACCTAACCTAACCTAACCCAATTTAACCTAACCTAACATAAGCTGCTTTTAAAGAAAAAAGATCTATTTCTTTCAAATTTTGGAACAATTTTTGCAAAAATGTCGAACTTAAAACACTTAAACTAATCTAACATCACCAAACATAGCCCATTTGCTTGCTTTATGGAGGCAAATGTGTAATAACTTGCCTTGTTACCACCTTAAAGCACAATAATTCTGGTTAGATTAGGTTGGGTTAGGTTTTTTCATTTGTAAAATTTCAATAAAATAAACTGCTAGATATTTTTCCAATCTTGTTTTTATAGTTGTTTTCTCCAAGGTCAGCTTAGGTTACATTAGGTTATGTTGAATTTTTAATGTATTTCTTTTAATTGCTATGTTATCTAACTCAAAGCCCATTTTTAATGTTATTTTGCTCACAACCTGGAAAGTAAGCATTTGCACAGAAACTGAGTAGTGCCATCAGCTTAGTGACATTCATAAACATAGCATTGGAAATTTAAATAGAAAAATAGTAATAAAATACATAAAAGCACACATTTAATGTCCTTTCCTCTGCAAATGCATGCCTTTCAATTGGGAGTAAAAAATAACACCAAAAAAGGGTGTGGAGTAAGGAAATATAGCATACAAATAATGTTCAAGATGTATGATAACCTTACCTAACATAGTTCAACTTCCCATACAAGAAATTAATTGTTTTTAATTTAAATTTTCGAGGCATTTTCTCAAATATTTCCAACTTAAAAACCTAACCTAAGCCAGCCTGAACCGTTTATTATTTTTTGTAGAAAAATCATTAACAAAAATTATTTACCAACAAATGATTTTTTTTATAACCTACAACAAAAGCCTAACCTAACCTGACAAACCTCACCCCTTTGTATGCTTCATGGAGGTAAAATGTGTGTAAAACTTGTCTTGTGGTTACCTTAAACTGTGATAATACCTGGCTTTTTGGGTAATATTTCAGCTCATGGTACTCTCTAACTTCTTCTAATTTATTTTTTAATGCAGTGTTTGTTAATGTGCTGAACATGATGTAACCGCTCATTTCCTCTGCAGATGCACACTTTTCATTTGTGAGGAAAAATAACGTGGAAAAGGGGGCTTGGATTTGAGTAATATAGGATGAAAAATAATGTTCAGATAAAAAAAATGTAACATAACCTAACCTAACCTAGCCTAGACTTCCATGCAAGAAATGATTATTTTTATGCCAAATTCTCCCCCCCCCAATTTCTTTTTTCTCAAACATTTTGAACTTAAAAAGTCTAACGTAACCTAATCTAGCTTGAACCGTTTTTGAAGATTTTTTTTCATTTACTAACTTACAACAAAAGCCTAGCCTAACGCAATTAGACAAAACCTAGCTCCTTTGAATGATTCGTGGAGGTAAAAAGGGTGTAAAACATGTCTTGTGGTTACCTTAGACTGCAATAATATCTCTTTTTGTGCTACCTGGTGTACGTGATGAACCTCCATCTGCATGCTGCATGACAGCATTGCACTTATTGGTTCACAAAGAACAATAACATTTTGAAAGTACAATATTTTCAGGAATGGAATCCTGTGCTGATAACATTTTCTGAGTTATAAATTTGCAGATCAGATCTACATCATTTGTGTTAATAAATATGAGAAATTCATAGAAATGCATACACCGGTTTGTAGACAAGAAGTTATTCTGATGATTTCTGATGTATTGAAAATGACAAATTTTCATGATGGAAGCAGGCAAAGTTAAAGTACATATATCTCAATAAGTGGTCAGTTCACTAACAAGACAGCAAATTCACTCAAATAGCACTCAAAATGCCAGGCGGCCCACTCTTTTTGCAAGTTTAAAATCGATGACAGTGCTTTCTTGAATCATGTTTAAAGCACATGAAGGAAATGTATTGCTGACACTTGTTAGGAACTGATGTGTGTAACGTTAATTAACATTTCTAATGTCCTGATGTTTGTACACAAAATATAGCTCACTATTGTAAATAGCATGGGAAGTATGATGCCATATATCATGGCTAATTTATGGTCAAACTGTTATGCAGCAGATTCCCTGCATTGTTACTTAGTTATTTGGGCTTTAGGGCACAGACCATGTTGATCACATAGCTCCCTGCATTGGTGTTAACTGATACATCAGTATGTTTGCAAACTCACTGATGAGTGAATCCATACCATTCTCACTGGGGTATAAAAGCTACATTATAACATTGTTTATACCGGGCGGCTGTGTCGGTGCATTGACGGCACGTTAAACTTTCGGTCAAAATTCTGCCGTTTAACTTGAATTAATGGATCGGGTGGTGGGGCCAGGGTTCACGCAACAAGCTCTGCTTAGCAATCCGACCCTGGTTCATAAAGCCAGCCCAACAAGAACTCGGATGAAACTTATTTAAAAAAAAAAAAAAAATGCATATAACAGAAACCCATCTCGATTGTCCTGCTTAATCAGGACACCATAGAAGTCAATGAAGCCAATGAAAACCATAGAAGTCAATGAAAATGTTACTTCATCCCCTGTATTGTTAATGGAAACAAGTCTCTTGAACCATATGTTATGTCCTTCACAGTGTTGCTCCATCCACCTCCAACTCCAACCCTGACCAAACTTCAGGAGCTCATCCTTCTCCAAAGCAGTGTGTTGAAGAAGGTATGTATTGCAGCATAACTACTCTGACCGGAATTCCATGGTATCCATGTTGCCTTACAATCCATCCTTGCTGATCCATGTAGCAGATGTTTGACTTTCCTCAAACTGTCTGGATAACTGGGGAGTTGAAATCACATGTGTGATGAAACAGATGAACTATTCCTGGATTCTTATGTTGCATCATTGCATGGCACAGTGACATACCGAATGGGGAGGGGGAATTGTGGGAAGTTCCTCACCCCCCCCCGTCCTGATAGGTTGTGGGGCCCCCAAGAGTCCGCCGAGCTTAGGAAAAAAATGCGCTATGCTCCCTAAGAATTTCACTCGGTCGACCAAAAATCGCACCGGGGCTCAGAAAAATCACATTCGGGGCCCCCAAACGTAGCGCAGGGGCCCCGATAATGACGCTGGGGCCTCAAAAGTTTGCACCTGGGCCCCTGAAAATCACGTTGGGGCCGCAAACAAGTCGTGCCGGGATTCAAGAAAATCACGACGGGGGCCACAAACGGTCGGGCCGGGGCCTCCTGAAAATCACGCCGAGACTGGGGTATTAAGAATTATCACCCGGGCCCCTGAAAATCACGCCAGAGGCCTGATAGGTCCCACCGGGGCTCTAAAAGTCTCGTTGAGATCACCCAACAAATGAAGCCGGGTGAATGAAAAACAGTCCGGACACGGAAAATCAATCTGGGATCTCAACAATAGCTCCAAAGCCCACACAACTTGTTGGGCCCCCACAAACGTGTCGTAGCCACCGCAAGGGATCCCAACAAGTGACGACGGGGCCCCAAAAATCGCACTTAGACAAAAACAAATTCACGCCGCTTCTCTTGAAAATCTCACTGGGGCCAAAACGTCGTGCCGGAGCCCCACAAGTTGCAGCTGGCTTCCCAAGTACCAATATATACCCGGAATGTCACCTTGCGGACGGAAAAATTGCGTCAAGGATCCACAAAATAAGAAGTCGTCGGACGCCGGAAAAGAAACCTGTTTGGGCACCGGAAAAAACGCACCGAGAGCCAGAAAAATCGTACCGGGTTCCAAAATAGCCTGCAGGGGGCTTATAAAAATAGACTTCACCACAAAAACCACAAGGAGACTCCATCGAATCGACCAGAGCACCGGAAAATTAAGAATGGGTCCCGAAAGAAAATTATCCGAAGGGCCTTTCTACTCTCGATCGTGCAATCTGCGGAAAAAAACACGTTGAGCAGCCGCAGTGGCGTACTAAATGGAAAAATTCCCCTCCTAACGTTAGGCACCAAGGAAATACTTTCACCCATCGTCATTACCGTTCAGGTCTGCTGTGCTCTGATGCTTCATCAATGCCGGTGTGTTTTAGCCTGCATCTGATCGCTGAAGTATTTTTATTTAAGCCGGTGTGTGTTTGTTGGTGTGTGGAGTGAGGAGGAGGGTAACAGTGACGGTGACTGTGACGATAGATCCGAGCCTACTATATGGCACTGCAGTCGCATGCTATTACTCAGAGTTGTTATGTTGGTGAGTTCGAGTCTCACCTGTCGCTACTCTTCGCCCGCGACCAATCGGCGTGAGAGATTGGCGACGCTATATGACACAACGGTCGACGTGTCGTAGAACCAATGACCAACCAAGAGTTGTTATGTTGAAATGTACTGAGCACTGCTCTTTTAATTATGTGACTTCACCAGTTATTGGGCGATTTTCCCCGTCGGTGAGGATGCTGAATAAACATAAACATACACATCGTCGAATAAGAAATCAGAATTTCTGAGATCTGAAAATATAGTGGGCTAAATCCGATGAGTTTTTTTTTTTGGGGGGGGGTGTCTAATGTTTTGGCACTTTGGCCCCCCCAATGTTTTTCAAAAATCGACACCCCTGAACCCGAAGGGGGGGGCAGGACTCGACAAATTAGGCCGAGATTCGGAATTTAAAGAACATTCAGAAGAGGTCCACAAAATCGCGTTGAGCCCAGATAACTGGCGTTGGGTCCCCGGAACCACGCGCCTGGGCGCGATAAGTTGCGCTAAGACCCAGAAATATCGCACCGAAGACTCAAAATCGTACTGGGCCCCCACAAATGTGCGTCAGAAGCCCCAAATAAACACATGCGGGACCCTAAGAGCACAACATGGGACCGAAAATGTAACTGGCCATCCAAAGCGCAATCTCGCAAAAGCGACAGGGCCCTAAGACATGCGTTGCAGCCCTAAATAAATATACGGGAACTCTAAAAAAAACACAAAAAAACACCGGAAGCTCTCAAGGCACACAGGGGCCATGCGACCGCACAAGGGCCTGAAAAGAGGCTGGGGTCGCAATAAGCAACATGGTCCCAGAACGAACAAAAATACCGGGTACTAAATAAATACATTGAGATCATTGAAAGCGCCCCGACAACTAAGAAAAATCATCGGTGCACAAAGAAGCAACAAAACACTAAAACGAGTAGGGCTTTCGAAAATGCGTTGGGCCTCGAACAAAATGGATTGGGGCCTAAGACACATCCGTAGACGAAGAAATACGAAACGGGTCCAAAGAAGTACACTCAGGCAGGGCCTCGGTTCGGTAGCCAACCTGGAAGCATGTTTAATCAAAGATATGAGGCGCATCAAAGCTCAACGGGTATCCGCATTTCTTCATCATAAAATATGAGAAGAAGGAACTAATGATCGAATTTAATTAATCGAATTTTCGCAGCGAACGCCCATACAAAGCATTTCATCACGACAGATAAGGCGCAAGTATATCATGTGGCAGCAATTAGCAAAGCGTAGGAGGCCCAGCAGAATCCGTAGCATCGCATGAAGTGTGGCGAATGCGCCGAATGCGCAAGATGGATGTGCACATGCACTAACGTTGGCGTCGTGGCGACCGGGCACTATGAACTGGAATGTCTGAAATTGGTAAATTTTACATTTTAAAGTGATCTGTGTAGGTGTAATTTCAGCAGTGCAAGGTGACTTATCAAGGGATACCAAAAGAATACATTCTGAACAGGATGGGGGAGCTAGGGTTGAAATCCGACGAATCAGAAACGATAGTGTGGTAGATTAGGCCCCTCGACAGGATAATTTAGTTGGTCACTAATTATTTTATATAAAAAGGTCCCCTTTGACAAAATAGTGGTCGAAATCGGAAGACTTCTTATTGAGTAGGTTGACCCCTCCAAATACGTTTGCCCCCTCCTCTTGACGCAAATATAGGTACGTCACTGGCCCCCAATAATTTTCAGAAACATACCATATGGAGCAAAGCCAATATTGAGGGGGGCAAATTCCCTCACAAACATACAAAACAACACCGTGCCAGATATTAAATGGGAGAAATGAAGTTTTAAATGTATTTTCTTCCTACAAACTTGTCTTCTGTGATTACAGCCTGTGTAATTAGGTTTC
>JAOTOM010002012.1:72500-87558 GCA_034440615.1 Ashinkailepas kermadecensis | reverse complement strand
ACCGACAAGATCGAGAACCAGCTACAGGGGTGGCCGTGGCGGTGCATTGACGGCGCGGCCAAATTTCTACCGTAGAACCGAAATTCATAGATCGGGTGGTGGGGCCAGGGTTCACGCAACAAACTCTGCTTAGCAATAGGATCCTGCATGATCCTGCATGCATTTATCGACGACCATTGTCCATAAAGCCATCCCATAAAGAATTCGAACTGAATTTATAAAGATTGTTGAAGTTAGAAATTCTGTCATTATTTTAGGGTAATGGAATGCTTCATTGACATCATACACCTCTTCTCTCCTTCCCATACATCCTTTGCAACCGGGCTCCTTCCAGTTTGTCCAGCTCATTCTGTGTTGTCGAAGTCCGAAATCCATAGCGAACAATTGTTGCTTATCGACAGGAGTCCAGTGGTAGCCTCACTGAACTACTAATGTTGTTTGGCCGACTGAGGCATGCAAGGCGGGAACAGCGTAGAGTCATGGTTCTCACTTCATGGCTGCAGGGCAATGGCCATGTGACGACTGCACAAGCGAATTCCTACGACTGGGACACCGGCCCGTCGTCAACCTGGTAGACTGTCACGCAGCCCATTACTGTGAAGCGGCGCAGCCTACCAATAATTGCTGAGTAAGCGGCACAGCCTACGCTCCTTGTCACCAGCCATGGTAAAGGTATACTGGAGCATATTTCGGTAGCCGACTATACCAGAATGCCCTTCAAGTGCCGCTGGATGAGTACCTACGCCACAGGGTGTCACCGTCGGATCTCAACGAATGAAGATTGGAAATGATAGATGTTAATTGCGATGTGTGACTTTGATCTTTGGTGCCACTTCGGACTATTTGCTCCGGATAGTTTCGGCTACCAGAAGGGAGTTCGCCATTTTTGTTGATAAGCAGATAAGCAGATAACCGTCTGATAAGCATTGACTGTGGGCACTACAACTGACCCAAATCGGCCAAATCCCAGCCTTTCATGCTCACCAGTAATGCTTGAGCAATGAAAAATGCGAGTTGACTGGGGGCTGCGGTCATGAGTGTAGAGGGGGACTGCGCAGTTGGCAGTTGGCAGTTGACAGTTGGCGCGGGGACGCAGTTGGCATGTCAGAGGAGGCTCTGGCATATACCCAAGGACAGGTGATGTCACTTCGTGTCAACCCGAGCACAAAGTCGTCATAGTCGTTGCCACCGCTGGGTTCTTGGGGTGCGGACCACATCTGAGATGTTTTGGTGGGGTCCGACTCCACCTGGAAATTTGGCAAATTTCGGCAAAATACGATACCTTCCTGAAGTTTTCCAGTTTCCGTATCAGGCAGAATCCTAACCAGGCGGATGGACTCGCCCGACGGTGCCGCCATGGGCGCGCCCGGCGGGTCTCCGTCGCGGTCAATGCCACCATGGCCCGCGGCGTGCCCGACGAGTGGGCCTGCCTGTCTGTCTGACCTACCCTTCCGGATGTGCTATCCGGGAAAGACAGTGCAGCTTTTGCAATATGCATAGCATTGTGCATTGCTTAAAGAAACAGCAGACAGTTGCTTCCCTTCCTCCGTGATACTGCTGGAACTATTATTTGCATTCCACCTTTGGCTGCCAGCTGCGGAATAAAATGTTTCCGCTATAGCAATAGCCAATAATCCACCAATAGCCATTGGTACGGCAGGAACGCAAAGCCGCAAAGGTCTAAGCGTATGGGACCTGCGTAATTAAGTACCATTTTATGACCGCGGGTAAACGTTGTTTTGTCTCTATGACGGGGAGGTAAGGGGTCGGCCGCTTATGTCTGAGTTAGACAGGGCCATAGGAGCATGGAAAGAGCAGAAGCTAAACTTTCGAACAGCTGAACTGGAAAACTTGACCGTAAAATGAAAGCAGAAAGAACGTAGGAACTCCAGAGCCACGGAAGCCGAAATCCGAGTGTTTGTGTTAAATGAAGAGCTGGGAGATGAACTGAGATCGAGACAGAAGATGGTCGCGGTCTCACCCCCCCCCCACCCCCACCCTCCACCAGCTTGAAAATCGTTCCCGCGCCCCTGGAGTTGGACCCCACCTGGAAATTGAAGGTGTCCACGCATCGCTCTTTCAGGAGCATCTTCCGATGTTGTCAGCACCGCGAGTGTCTGCCGCCAAAGAGTAGAAACGAAGACAGGATGTATTTACGAAAGATTAGTTGCTGGTGCCAGCGATGTCCTGGAATAGATCACGGCCGCCCGCAGCGCTGTCGGAAAACACCCCACCGCCGGCGGAAGTGCACCCCCCCCTCAACACACACAAACACGCACCCCCCCACACACACACACACAGCTGACGCGGCCGTCTCCGTGATCAGCAGATAATGGCCTGCGTGACCGCTCAGCATCTCAGACCCCTCCGCTCGGCAACGTACGGCCACCGGGCGGCGCGGAACTACCACACAGCTCGCTCGCTGTCAGCCGACATGCGACGCCCCATCCCGTGGCTTTCCATCGCGTGGAAGCACGCACGGCCGCCCGATATGTCCGGCTGCCACAAAGATTGGCACTATCAATATTCGCTCGGAGGGTACACGTACGCGTAAAGGTACCTAGTTTACCTAGAACGCGTCTGACATGAGAGATGTGAACACTGACCGTATGGAAAGGTCGGTGATGACAGACCCAACATCCGCGCGCCACAAGCGCCAGTCCGCTCCGAAACACCACAGACACGTGAAGTAAAAACCATCAACACTATTTACAAAGAGAACGACAACAATGCCATTCGTGAAGCAGCGTTTCGACAGTGGTGAAAGTATGGAGCTCAACCAAACACGAGACGAGATTCTCGTGGCCTGCTCCTGATGTTCAGACTGCAGTTCATTATTCACTTGATGGACGGTGCCATCTCAGACCCTCTGCAAGTGGCGTCTGAATGGCACTGGAGCTCGCAGTTCTCGCTATGTATTTGATGCCGTCCCAGGACGGAAATATTGCAGTCGTCATGAGAACAGATCCGTTCCCGGCCCGATAACTCAGCATGTATGCCGGCTCGCAATCTAAAAGAGACTAGCATAAACATACCAAGATGGTTGTAGACAGTTTTTATCAGCAGGCAAGATGAAATAGCATTATTAAGCTCTTTTGCTGTTTCAATTAAAACATTGGCAGAATGATCTATTATGTTCACCGCTTGGGTACAATACTATTTGCTTCGCCATATTGCTCATCGCGGATTATTTCAATTCACAATGCTACGGTATGGCAGTCACGAAAGCGAAGTATTATTTACCCGGCTTACAATTCCGGGTCCGAGATTACGCACATCATTACCATCCGAGGATGTCCTAGTGAGAGTCATCCACCTAGGATTTAGCATATGTAGCGCGTGATCGTACATATGGGCTCCCTATTCGTCTGCCACTACCATCCAAAAACGATTGGATCACCAGATCACACTAGCATGTAAGTCACAATTGTGAACTGATCCAGATGTTAATGTAAATGCTCACCCTTTCTCCCAACACATTAACCCGCGCCGTCTCGGAGGGTTGATATGCGCCCCCCACCCTAAGGTTTTCTGCGGATAGTGAAAGAACGGCGCGCGGTAGCGTGCCGAAATTTGGCATACCGTTTCCTACATCAATTTGGCATGTGTCAAAACATTGACGTCAGGTCATCTATGGTCAACGAGTTAGTCAAGGTCAAGTGAGGTCACCTCCAGAAAAGTTCCACCAGTCGTCCTGCTTTAACGGATAAAGATATTTTAATGAAGCTTTCAGCGTTTGCTTATCTTTAGAGACGAAACGAAACGCACCAGATTATTTTTTCACGTTTTTTATTACTTATTAGTTTTGCATATTTGCCCAGTAGGGCTAAAATCGCAGATTCTGGCTAAAGTAAGCATTTGTATGAGAGTAAGTTGACTTCGAACAACGTTTTTCGGTCCGCGCTACCCATTATAAAAATAAAAATTAAAGAAAATTGATAACTCAAAATTTTGATTTTGGGTGGGCAAAAATGTTAGGGCATTGGTCGATTTCGCATTCCTTTTCTGATTCCAAATATTTTTTTTTTATCTCCCCAAAATGAACTCCCCAGAGCCAAAACCATGATGTAAGTCGTGAAAACCTAGGCCCCCTATTGACGTCACTTTTGGGGGGATAACATTTTGTTGGTGGTTTCTGGCCCTACTCGTCGAGCGCTTTCCGATGACACCTCTTTCGTTTTCGTGTGACGCTTAGTTTGGGGATTAGAGGGGGTTGTATCACCCCCCCCCCCCCCCCGAGACGGGGGTGTGAGGATATGACCGGAAAGACGGGGAGGGTTAAGCTTCTCGTTGCTTGACAACCTTCTAAATTTCTTGAATAGTACTTGGTGTCGATTATTTGACGTAATAGTAATCCTTCTTTCACCCTGTTTTGCACAACGTTGCCATACGACCTACATGATACGTAAGCATTTCAAATTGTGCAACAGAACGTACTCGAAACCCCTTTTTACAACTGAGTGAAAGTGTGACTATTAGTGCTGACCCTGGAATGACCATGGAACCATGGAACAGCTTGTAATGCATATTTCTATCATCAGCCGTACTAGAGTGAATTTTTCGGGTGGAATGTTTTCCTTCAATTGTCCATTTTTTTAAAGTCAGCCAAGCATGCATAGGCTGTGTGCATATCGGATTATGGGGACAATCATTCACCTTAATGTGTCGGATTGCTGTCCGGAAGACAATTCTAATGAACAAATGTTCCCCCAAGTGTGCAGATCAGGCATGGACACATTAATCATGAGACTTGGGATTATGCGGATATGCGATCATCATTATTTCTATCAAAATTTTTTCTCCTTCCAATCTGTTGATTCCGTTGTTGTCGGGGTGTTACTTTTACTTTAGAATAGTTATATTTTGTTCTGTACCCAACTGTTAGTTTTGTTTACTGTTTTATCAATTCAATGTTTAGCTTTGGGACGATTCTCGGACTCCTGGATGCGGCCCGGATTCTAAGGAAAGGGTTTGAGAAAGATTGGAAAAGGTTTGTACTTCGGCTTGTCTCGTCAAGCCTTCAGCGAACCATGGTGAGTACATCGAACGATGGTGAATACCACATAAACGACGCAGATGCAAGCCTGACGTTGTTGAAGGACATTTCAATTATTTCAGGCGCAATTCATTCCGTCTAATTCATGTCCTTTTTATACAAAGTTTTCAACCGAGCTGAATGGTTCCTTCACTGGCTGTACAATGGCGACGAGTAGACAAAATCGGGTACGAAATGTAGGAGCAGCCGGGTCTGGAAAATTCATCGATATCCTTTTTTTAGTTCCAGTATCTGATTCTGTCACACTTTCCAAAATTGTGTATCGTAGAAATGTAGATTGCGTTGCCAGGAATCGATGGCCAATTTCGCCAAAAACTCAGAAGATTACTTTTCGAAATGTCGAAAGGAATGGTCAATATGTTGATAATATCGATGTGATAAGATTAAAAGAAAGAAATTAGTATAAAGTAGGATATATGCATCAAATAACCATCGAAACACACAAAGAGTTAGTCAGACTTCAGTGTTTGAAGAAAATATTAGCGCCCCATTGTCCTGTTCTATCTTGAAAATCAAATATGTACCTAGAAATCTCTGTTCTCAGTATCTAGAAAATTCCAAGTTCATTCCATATAGGGTTCCTCCCCGACAAAATTATTGCGATAGTTAAGTGCAGGTTGACATCCAATTGAGGAGCATGCAATTATTTCAAAGGGGATTTTAACCGTCAGAGACAAAGCTCCAGCCATGCCAGCTTTTCTCATCGCTCAAATATCATCTTTCTCCCTGTCCATCTTTCCCTTTTGCTTGATTGGTATACTACCGGGTAAGTGTTTAGACACGGCTTCCTCCGAACATCCATCGCACGAGTGTACGGCCGGCATGTACAGAGCCACGATCGGCCGCCGCGTCGCCTCGACGATCCTCGGCCCTACGGCTGCCGACCCTCGTCTGCCAGCCCCACGTCCCGCCGCGCTTATCTGGTGACGGCGGGCTCCTTTGATCAGGTGGTCGCGGGCTCCTCTGCATGGTGACGACGGGCTCCTCTGATCAGGTGACGCCGGGCTCCTCTCAGGTGGCGGCGGGTCTCTTTAGTCAGGTGGTGTGCTCCTCTGATCAGGTGGCGGCGGGCTCTTCTGATCAGGTGTCGGCGGGCTCCTCCGAAGCCACGTTCCGTCGTGCTGATCAGGTTTCGTCTGGCTCGCCTGCCAGCACGGCGCGGTCGAGCCCAGTCGACGACTGGTCGCCGGCCGCCGCGCCGACGGCCGGCCGCTCTCTGCCATCACCACACCGTGTTCAGCATGTCCAGCGACCGGACGTGTCCTGCCAAAGCAGGCGCACGTGTCACACACGTCCGACAGAATACGGCGAGTCACCTGGCGAGACTGGCTGGCACTCAGCCGCATCGCTGCAGCGAATGTCGCTACATGGCGGTCACCTCGCCTACATGAGCATCGAAACTTCCGAATACGATGCGATCAAGAAAGCTTAAGACAATATTAGTCTTGAAAATGAGCTTCTGACATACCAAAGCGTCCGAAAACCTCAGCAACATTTGTAAGTTTTCTTAACCGCATCGAATAAGGAAATTTCGCTGTTCATGTAGAAAGAAGGGGAGTGGGCTAAGAAGCACTCCTGCAAACTCAGTTCACATAATAAGCAATGCATAGAGATACGGTTCGTCGCCTCATTGTGCTACAGTTCATGATTTCGGTTTTCATTAGCATACACCAGGTGAATGACTGCATGAAGATGCCCGGCATTTCTGCCGAGCTTGGCTTAGATAGTCTCCAGTCTACTGAATAAATACCAGAGTCAGGAGTTTGGAGCCTCCTCTGGTTAAAGAAGTTGGGTTTTCATGTGAATATGTCGGCTTTGACTGGTATATATGCTCGACGTCACCGATGCACCCCTGCACCGACGAAAAGAGAAGAAGAGATTGAGAGATGGAAAAGCAGAACTATGTCAACCATCCAAGTATTTTATCCGCACACTCCTTCCGAACTTAGCTTCACAAATGTCTCCAAATGTCCTCGACTCTGTCACCAACTCTGCCTCCGTGTATAGCAAGCTCAAAGTCGAAGTAATCGGTTTCTGTACATGACGTTTGTCGGCAGCACGCTTCTATACTCGTCATATGCGAATAATTTGCATGAAGCATGCAGCCTAAATAATTACTTCCATTCTCCACAGCGGCGACTACCGTGGGCTGCTCTTATCCCTCGCGATCGGCACGGATATATTTTCTGTCCCTCACCGTGGTTTTCCCGAGTTTGTGCCCCAACCACTACCGCTAGGAGACGTAAATTTCTGTGCATTCGAATGAACACATTATGTATTTTGTGTCAAACAACTAGGCGAATGATCGCCTTTGTCTGCTATAGGGTGAAATGACTTGGTTTTATGACCAAAGCTAGTTATTCCCCATTGATAACGCTCTAGGTTATTATATTAAATGCCAGCGACATTAGCACGCGCACCGTAGGGGTGTGCAGAATCCACACACCCTTCATGTTTTCTCGACAATATCTTCAAAACGGGCATGGATAGTGTTATGCAGTTTTGCGAGCGTTGCAAATTGACATCACATAACATGTAACAATAATTTATGTAAGCCGTTAGCAAATATAGACACGGGTGGGGGGGTGCAGAGTCGATTGACCGGCCGCAGGTCGGTCGCCCGCCGGCCGCCTGGCATTTAAGGTCACAAAGGTTTCGCTGGCTTGGCGACGCTGAGTGCCGGACGCCTGCCGATCTCGACCTTATTTGACCCTGAAGGCATTGACCCAGGGTCATTAAGCAGCAGATGGTTCACTACAGCCATAATCTCCCCTCTGAATTGTGTGCATCTAGCTTCGGTAGTTACCCAAATCTTAGTGGGCGGAATCCGCCCACCCCCACCCCTCCGGCTCGCACTATGTGAGAGACCCTCGGGTGCGCGTGTTAAGTGAGCGTGTATGTGGGTGCAAATTTAATGCATTATACCATTGCACGGGATGAATGTGATCCACCCATGATGTCGTCCCAGGTCACATTAACCCTCCCCGTCTTCCCGGTCATATCCTCACACCCCGTCTTCCCGGTCATATCCTCACACCCCGTCTCGCGGGGGTCGATAGGGACCCTACTAATCTCCAAACTAAGCGTCGCACGAAAAGGAAAGAGATGTCATCGGAAAGCGCTCGACGAGTAGGGCCAGACGCCACCCCCACAAAAACGTTCCCCAAAACGTGACGTCACTGGGGGGCCTAGGTTTTCACGACTTACATCATGTTTTTGGCTCTGGGAGTTCATTTTGGGAGATTTGAAAGAAAAAAATTATTTGGAATCAGAAAAGGAAAGCGAAATCGACCAGGGCCATACAATTTTTGACCACCAAAAATCAAAATTATACATTTTTTTACTTTCAAAATTTTGAGTTTTCAAGTTTTCTTAAAATTCCTTTTCTAATGGGTAGAGCTGACCGAAATACGTTGTTCGAACTCAACTTGCACGGACAAAAAATGCTTACTTTAGCCAGAATCTTCGATTTTAACTCCAATGGGTAGATATGCAAAACTAATAAGTAATTAAAAAAAACGATAAAAAAAAATCATCTGGTGCGTTTTGTTGCGTCCCTAAAGATAAGCAAACGCTGAAAATTGTATTACAATATCTTTATCCGTTAAAGCGTGACGACTGGTTGAACTTTTTTGGAGGTGACCTCACTTGACCTTAACTAACTCGTTGACCTTAGATGACGTGACTTCAAAATTTTGGCACAACATGCGAAATTGATGTGGGAAAAGGTATGCCAAATTTTGGCGCGCTGCCGCGCGCCGTTCTTTCGCTATCCGCGGACGACCTTAGCGGGGGGAGCCGCTAACGACCCCCCCACCCCGAGA
The DNA here is from genome assembly GCA_034440615.1 of Ashinkailepas kermadecensis. NCBI lineage: Eukaryota > Metazoa > Arthropoda > Thecostraca > Neolepadidae > Ashinkailepas > Ashinkailepas kermadecensis. The sequence goes on along the minus strand of JAOTOM010002012.1, from coordinate 78,678 downwards.
CGGCGCGGGTTAAGTCAAGTATGTATTTCACTTTTTGTTTGCTCAACAAGGAAGTACATTTATATAAGTTGTTCTATTACTTTGCAAAAATGTATTTGCGTGCGCCTACATTATTTTAGCACATTCTTGTCTTTACGGTCAGATCCTCACACTCCGCTCTCGGGGGGGAGGTCGTTATATGCCCCCTCTAATCTCGAATCTAAGCATCGCACGACAACGAAATATATTTCATCGGATAGCTATCGACGAGTAGGACCTGAAACAAACTTCGAAATGTTATCCCCTCAAAAAGCAGTCAGTAGAGGTTTTATGAGGTCACGACTGTCGTGGTGTTTTCTTTGGGCTCCAGGAGTTTATTTTAGGGAGTATTTTAAACACAATACTTATTAGGAATCAGAAATGGAAGGCTAGATCAGTCATGGTTCCAAAATGTTGCATAACCAAAAGTAAGCACTTCAATTGTTAAATTTTCCTAGTTGTGTTCTTCCCATTGCCTTGATTTTTTCAATGTGTAGAGCGCACCGAGAAACGTTGTCTGAAGGAAACTTGGCCGCAAAAAATGCTTACTTTAGGAAGAATCTTCGATTTTAGCCCCAATGGGCAAGTATGTTAAACAAATGTCATCGAAAACGCAAAACTCCAAACATTTCTCTGGTGCGTTTTTTTTGCGTGCCCAAAGATAAGCAAACGTCGATAGTTCCATTTAAATATCTTTACCCGCTAAAGCGTAACGACTGGTCGAACTTTTTTGGAGGTGACCTCACTTGGCCTTGACTAACTCGGTGACCGTGGATGACTCGACGAAACATTTTCCCACATGTCAAATTAACGTGGGAAAATGTATGCCAAATTTCGGCGCGCTGCCTCGCATGGTTATTTTCAATATCCGCGCAAAACTTTGGAAGGGGCGGAAAAATCCCCTCCTGACGCAATACCTTGGGCTATCGATGAAGATTTGAATACACGAGCCAGTCTTAAAATTATCGGGATGAGAATGAAAAAGAATATCTTCAGCCTATCTTGGGTGACAAAGTGCCCCACAAGTCGATGATATGCCACGCACGCACATCTCACAGAAGAACTTTGGCTGACGTCGTTCGGCTAAAGTCTGCCTTTAATGAGCTGCCTTTCCGCCAGCCGTGCACGTATACTGATGCTCACCTTCGTTTCGTGTGCACCACGTATGCTGATGCTCACGGTTGTCTCGTGTGCACCACATATGCTGATGCTCACCTTCGTATCGTGTACACCACGTATGCTGATGCTCACCTTCCTCTCATGTACACCACGCATGCTGATGCTCACCTTCGTATCGTGTGCACCACGTACGCTGATGCTCACCTTCGTCTCGCGTGCACCACCGCTCCATCTCGTCCATGGTAATGACGCCGTCGCCGTTGGTGTCGATCATCTGCCAGGCGGAAGAAGCACCGTCAGCGGGTGGCTGTCGCTGGAGCGACAGCTACCCGGGGGGGAGGGGGGAGAGGTACCGTTAGGGGGTGACTATCGCTGGAGCGGCGCAGACCGCGGCAGCTGCCCGGGGGAGGTATTGTCAGCGGGTGGCTATAGCTGGAGCGGCAGCTGTCCGGTGGGAGAAGCACCGTTAGCGGGTGGCTATCGCTGGAGCGGCGCAGACCGCGGCAGCTGCCCGGGGGAGGTACTGTCAGCGGGTGGCTATCGCTGGAGCGGTGCAGGTCGCAGCAGCACGGCGGTGCCAGAGAAGTCATCACCACCAAACACCTCTGCCACAGTGTTGCGCACCGTGGCACACGTAGGGGGACGAGTGGTCTAGGGGTAAGATGCTCGTCTCACAATCGAAAGATTGTGAGTTCGAATCTCACCTGTCGCTACTCTTCGCGCGCGACCAATCGGCGTGAGAGATTGGCGACGCTATATGACTCAACGGTCGCCGTGTCGTAAAACCAATAACCAACTAACGTGGCACACGTACCGCACGTACCACACGTACCGCACGAGCTCACGCGCTCAGCTCGCGCGGTAATCTGGGACATGTGTCCTGAAACAGACTGGTGTCAGTGCCAGGTGTCAGGTCCTCCAATGCCAGTGGCAAGGTCAATGACAAGGTCACGATTCATGAACAGTCTCAAGATGGGCGGAGGGAAGATCAGATCGCAGTGGTAGATGACGAACCTGACGTGGGAAAGACTTATGACTGTGTGGGGGAGGAATTCGTTCGATTGAGCGTTATTGCTTGTTAGTTGTCGGCACAATTCCACCAGAGCTAAACTCGAATCGAATTCCACCAATACCAACCACAGCCTGCAGCGCTTAATGATTCTGGATAGTTGCTTGGAGATCTGGTGTGCATATCCTCCCCCTCCCCCCCTCCCGGTTTCGATCGAGGTTGAGGTGGCGACATATCCTCTTTGTTATTTCCCAGGTGGGTGGGATTTACGTTGATTTACGACCAAAGTCGTAGATCAACGTATTCATTTTATACGTTTCACGATCACGAATATCACGATTTCATTCACGATCTCTTGTATTCATTTTGATGGATCAGACAACCAGCAATCATTTTCCGTGCAGTGTTCGATTCCGATATCCGAATGGAGAACGGCAGACCAAATACCCCTAGCCGTCGCACGAACGCAGGCAAAGCGCCACTCTATGGAGTGAACCAGCAGAGTACTTCTTCGCTACGATGTGGGCGGAGGATAAATTGGAAAGTCGCTGCGCACCGTACGCCTGCAGGTTGCGGATAGAGAATGATGCGATAAAATATTTGAGCATGTCATGTCCTGTCAAGATAGTGATGGGGAAACAGAGAGGATTAGAGAAAGGGCGCATTTGGAGAAAAGCGAGAAAGGGGTGCAATTTTGATATCTCATAACCCACACACGAACCATAATAACTTATTTGTCTCAGCGCGTTGCTTTTTGCCTGTACTGCAGACTGCTGCTGTAGGTAAACAATAAGCAAAAGTCCCATGACGAGCGCATACGCCGGCATCCCCTTCCCCATACTTGGAGGCAAGAATATATGTTTAATTATTTGCTCCTCTGGCTTGTATAAGGTGAAGTACTCCCCCGATTTAGTTTGCTCCTTTTACTTTTGAAAACACGAATACGCCTGTCATCGGTTAAATTAAGAATATACTTCATTTTCGTGCATATTTCTGGAACCCTTGCTCCCTCAATAGGAAAAATTAAACGGGTCCCTGCCCCATTTCCACCCACCTTTCTTTGCTTTGTGGTAAAGTGCGTTGCTATCGAGTGCTCGGCACAGTGACCACCATTCAAATACCGATTAGGTTCGGACAGTGGCCAATAGACTGGACAAAGCCTAGGCTAGGCTCGGCGCGCTATGCCGCTGCAGGAACAGCGGCCAATAGACTCCAGACAAAGCCTAGACTAGGCTCGGCGCACTATGCCGCTGCAGGGACAGCGGCCGATAGACTCCGGACAATGCCTAGGCTAGGCTCGTCACGTTGTGCCGCTGCAGGGACAGCGGCCGATAGACTCCGGACAATGCCTAGGCTAGGCTCGTCACGTTGTGCCGCCGCAGGTGCCACCAATGGATAAGCGTACTGACGAGACGGCTGGTTTGACACTCATCCCAGATGATGTTTCCGTTCAGATCTGGTTATGCAAAATGGCAGTATCTGATTGGAAGCATCGCTCCTATTCTCTGCCGTTGTCAGCTGCGCAGCGTCGACTTGGCCAATGGTATGCCGTAGCGCTGATTGGGTCCCAATCCCCCACATCCCGTTACTCTTGAATCCAGCCTAAATTTCGAAGATTACGTCGGGTTTAGCCTACAGCTCCGAATTACACGGGATGAAATTATTATGGACCGTGACTACGCCCCACTACATATTACTTAAACCAGTGCATAATAGGTATATAAGTGGACCGCCCGGGCCGGTTACAGCCAGCTTTATGTGGCGAAGTCGCTAGTGCTGATGATAAACCAGGTCAGTTTTCAAGGGGGGATAACCGAGCCATGTGACTGCCACACCGTCGAATTTCTGATATATGTCGCCGTACAGTGGAATCCCCACGTACCGCCGCTCACCTGCGTGTTGGCAGATGATAGGACATGTTTAGTGCTTCTTCGGAATGCCAGAAACATCCAGATATATTTATTTATCTGTCGTGCAGTATTGGCTTCGTTGGCTCTGTGGGTTAGGCCCAAGCCAGGTTCAAAGCGTGTCATTGCCCATTTAGCGGAAGACGAAAGCAAGCAAAAACGGGTCTGGTTAGCGCTCGCTCAGTGTTTCCATATACTGCAACGTTGACCAAAGCTAACATCCGGTACGTTATTTTCTTGACGCAAAATTTGTCGCCAATACTTTGCGTTATTTGGGCTTTTCACCTTTGTCCGGATTGCACCGGCGCTTTATATTTCTTTATTTTATTCGAAATATACATTTTGCACAAGTGGTTGCCACCTATATGTGAACTTTTGCATTGATTCGTTCTTGATTGCAGTGCATTTATCGATTCCATGCATTGTCCTGATCTTTCCCATAAATCCCGCCAGTGACAGTATTCCATTCCACCGTATTTTCCTACCTATTATGCACTGCTTCGCGAGCAATAGCACAAAGTCAGTTGCACATATACACCCAAGCAATATGCACTCCATGCCTAGATTCGGGTTCGTTCTGTTGTTTAAACACTTATTTGGTATTCTAGAGGCTTCTGAGTCCACATGACTCGAAGCAAGATTCCAAGGCGCATTCTTGTCAGGAAATGTGATTTTGATTAAAAGCATTTACCGATGCAAGCAAACCGATGTCACACCTTAACACGCGCCCTGGAGGGCCTCTGAAAATTACGCGCACTGGAGGGGGGGGGGCGGATTCCGCCCCCCTAAGATCTCGGCTCCTATTAAAGCTGGAGGAACGAAATTTTCAGGGTGGATGGATACGGTAGTGAACTCTATTGTGTGCAAATTGTATGACCTTATCTCAATATCTTCAAGGTCAAATGAGGTCACATTTGTCAAAATTTTCTTGTTTTGCGTGGCTTGGCTTGTCATTGTTATGGATCGCTGTAATTGTGTTTAAATGCTACAAAATGGGCATCAATGATGTTTTGGACATTACTAATGATGCATTACAGATGCTAGACCCGACATTTAACCTCAGGTCACCTATATAGCAGCACTTTATCACGTCAGTTACCTGTTCAAGTTACCGGAACCGGGCCGCCCGCCCGACTGCGCCTTCGGGCAGCTCGGCGCAATCGGCTTCGCGAAGAAAGGAGTGAAGTACATGAATGTGGAAACGCAATGACAAACAATACAAATGACAAACAGTAGTGCATTTATGACAACATACCAGTTGATCAAGTTTGGTTCCATTAACCTGTCATGAACTTGACCTGACTTGACCTCGGTGACCTAACATGACTTTGAAACTATATAGCTTATCAATATACATCAAACAAGTCGCTAGTGTTGCCAAGAACACTTCCCTTTTGCAAATATGCGGGAAGCGCATCAGCGCCGATTTTTGTGGTCTGGCGCTGGAAAATTGTTTGACTTTAGCGGCCCCTAACTTGAAGATTTTTCGGCCGATTTCCATTTTTCTTCCTTTAAACGACGCGCCGGTTATTTCTAAGCAGGTACACAGAGAATCGCATATATCGACCGGTAAAATCTGCAGTTATGTACGAAAAACCGAAGGGGTGGGCGGATTTCGCCCCCCTCCAGTGCGCGTGTTAATGTACACGTCACGAGTAAGACGTTGGGTAGTGTTTCCATATATAACAATTATGGTTGCGCTCAGTAAACCAACTTGCACGAGTCACAATGATTGCATAGTGCACATAGCACAACGACAACAATGTTCGTCACAATCCGCCAGTAAATCAGTGCAGACTACAAACACAGTTCTTAGCAGTTCTAAGGCAGCTTTCCTGTCTGTGAATATATGTTGTGGTGGTGGTATTATTCAGACATGGAGGTGAAAAATGCCGACCCGGTCACACCAAAAAATCGGGATCTGTAAGCTGTCGCCTAAGTCGGTGCCGAATTTCTCGCCGATGAACGCAACTCCCACGGGTGTAATCATCACACCGTACTATATGTGTTCGAAAACAAACACAGCCATGCGCCTCTTCTGATCGACACCATCCCACCACACAGTGGTAGCAGACCGGCGCAGAGGTCTGCTCACCCCGAGACGTTAACAGCACCATCCCACCAC
>JAOTOM010002012.1:0-70000 GCA_034440615.1 Ashinkailepas kermadecensis | reverse complement strand
CAGCTGAGGGAGCTGGGCGAGACTAGGCTTGCCGCGGGCGGCGGTGCCATCGGCTGTGTGTATCTCCATTACGGGCCATTCTCGTCCGAACAATGCTGCGTCGCCGTTGGCCAATCGCTATCTGCAGGAAGCTCGGAGACAGCCGGCTCGGGAGGGAGTCCACGCGGCTTTGTCCCGCATTTCCGTCACCGTGGCAGCTCCTGTATACGGCTCCGGCTCCCACGGGCGGCTCCCGCTCCTGTCAGGGGCTACAAATCCCGCGCGCGGCTGTGGCTTACATAGACGGGCATTTGATGACGGCCTTTGTAAGGTGTGCTTGCTCCTGTGTGTAGCTCGTGGTCTGGTCCGGCTCCAACCGCGGCTTCGGATCCAACTTTCACCCCGGCTACGGCTCCGATTTCGGTTCCGGCTTTGGTTCCGGTTTTTGTAAATGGCTGCCGTGCGAGGTTCTGTCCCGGGCTCCTACTCCTGACTCCAGCTCTGACCCTGGCCCTAACTCCGACTCCAGCTCTTTATCCGACTCCAGCTCTTGCTCCGACTCCAGCTTCAGCTCCAGCTCCAACTCCAGCTGTTGCAAGTGGCTCCCGTGAGCGGTCCTGACTCGGTTTCGGCCCATCTCCCGTGAGCTGCCCTGGCCCCGGGCGGTCTGGGCGGAAACAATGTGTGTCGGCTCATTTGTTACCGTCGGCCCCGAACGGCTCCGGGCCAGCGCCCCAGCGCAGGCCAGCTCCCACCGCGGACCAGCGCCTCAGCTCAAACCAGCGCATCACCACAGACCAGCGTCTCACCGCAGACCAGCGTCTCACCGCAGACCAGCGCCTCATCGCAGACCAGCGCCTCACCGCAGGCCAGTTCCTCACCACAGACCAGCGCCTCACCGCGGACCAGCGCCTCATCGCAGACCAGCGCCTCATCGCAGACCAGCGCCTCACCGCAGACCAGTGCCTCACCGCAAGCCAGCACGACGCCACCATAGAGGCGCACAGCAGAGGAAGAACAGGGACAGACATGGGTACCGGCTGCCCTGTACCGGCAAATGGAACAAGAGATGAACATTTCACACACGATCGCTAATTAACATGCCACAGGTAATTCAAACGTCACGGCAGAGGAACTGGTTTGACCATATTTGTGTTTTCGTTTTCTTCCAGCTATGGCTTTAGTTGATACATTTGGCGTTGTGGGAGCGTGTGCCAGTTGGCAATAATTCGGGAAAATTCGGCGCCCTGAGCATGTCTGTGAGATTCATCTCTGAGCACAACAATTCATTAGCCTGTTGATTGATTGCTAGTGCCGGGAGTAAATGAGCTCAGTATAGTTAACGATCCGTGTCTAATGGCCAGGCCCTGCAGCGCGGGATGCATCAGGGTGTCAATTACCTATGGCTTTCCTGCGTGCAGTGATTTATAATTCACTCTTAATTAGTGCATTCGCTCGCTTTCCGACAGTGCCTTACACGCATATATTCGCATCACCATAGCTCAGTTGACCAGCTTAAGGCGGATAATATGAAATTCCTCTGGTAGATGGCGAAAGCAAGGAAATACTTGAAAACTGTGAAAAAGAAGCTTGGAGGAATATATTCAAAGAATATTTCTGACGACCATGCCCGAAAGTACAAGGATATTTCTTGCATAGCCCTTGCAGCGGAATACTATTGATTTGCACGTCACGTTCTAACCCATTTTAAATATTTCTTTCCTCATCTCACCCTGGCGCCAGTCATCGCGCCCTGTCAGCGTGTCATCACCCCGACCACCCACCAGCAGGCAGGTATGTGGGTCTGCCTGTCTGTCTGTCTGTCTGTCTGTCTGTCTGTCTGTCTGTCTGCCTGCCTGTCTGTCTGTCTGCCTGACGCCAGACGCGTGTCAGCGTGTCATCACCCCGACCACCCACCAGCAGGCAGGTATGTGGGTCTGCCTGTCTGTCTGCCTGACGTCAGACGCGTGTCAGCGTGTCATCACCCCGACCACCCACCAGCAGGCAGGTATGTGGGTCTGCCTGTCTGTCTGTCTGCCTGACGCCAGACGCGTGTCAGCGTGTCATCACCCCGACCACCCACCAGCAGGCAGGTATGTGGGTCTGCCTGTCTGTCTGTCTGCCTGACGTCAGACGCGTGTCAGCGTGTCATCACCCCGACCACCCACCAGTAGGCAGGTATGTGGGTCTGCCTGTCTGTCTGTCTGCCTGACGCCAGACGCGTGTCAGCGTGTCATCACCCCGACCACCCACCAGCAGGCAGGTATGTGGGTCTGCCTGTCTGTCTGTCTGCCTGACGCCAGACGCGTGTCAGCGTGTCATCACCCCGACCACCCACCAGCAGGCAGGTATGTGGGTCTGCCTGTCTGTCTGTCTGCCTGACGTCAGACGCGTGTCAGCGTGTCATCACCCCGACCACCCACCAGCAGGCAGGTATGTGGGTCTGCCTGTCAAGGCACCGGACACTTCCACCTCACCGTGAGCGTCACACCGTGAGCGTCACACCGTGAGCGTCACACCGTGAGCGTCACACCGTGAGCGTCACACCGTGAGCGTCACACCGTGAGCGTCACACCGTGAGCGTCACACCGTGACGTCACACCGTGAGCGTCACAGTGAGCGTCACACCGTGAGCGTCACACCGTGAGCGTCACACCGTGAGCGTCACACCGTGAGCGTCACACCGTGAGCGTCACACCGTGAGCGTCACACCGTGAGCGTCACACCGTGAGCGTCACACCGTGAGCGTCACACCATGAGCGTCACACCGTGAGCGTCACACAAACACGGCGGACCATTCCAGGTCGCTACCCACTTGAAAGCGTCTGATGTGGTGGTTTGCATTCTCACAAAGTTAGATTAAGAATAACGTCGGGCACGCCTTCGATGATATCAAGCAGTTGGCCACAACAGTGTGTGACCATCAGTTCAGGTCAGTCATGGTATCGTCATCAGTTCAGGAGAGCTGCAGCAATGCCAATTTGTCCTGGTTAAAATAGCGAATGAGTTTGAGAGACAAATATGTATTTACTAGCAAGTGCCTCGAAGGTAGCTTCTTACGGTTTTGATACCAAGGCCAGCTGTCCTTTTGAAATACTACCACGCAACAGTCTGAGTTAGTACTATCTCATAAAGGCGAGACTGAGATGCGACTGGTAAATAATGTGTTGCGAGAGCATAATCTTTCGCCTCGTGACTAGCCCTCCGGTGCACGTTGCTTCGTATTTAAATTATATGTGGCGCAGCCATGCGTCTTATTACCCTGGTATTTTCGCTCGCGATTTAGTGATTTAAGATGCCGAGGGTTATGGACAACTGTTTGTAGTTCAACAAAGCAATTCCAGTTATACGAATATAATGGAAATTATATTAAATGGAATTCACACCGCTACTAGCTAATGGTTGATCTGGATGGCGCAATCAATAACGGCACCAGAAGCAAGTTCACACAGCTGCTAGTTAATGGTTACTATGGATGGCGCTATCAATAGCGGCACCAGAAGCAAGTTCACACAGCTGCTAGTTAATGGTTGCTATGGAGACACTGATGATGACGACAGCGAAACCCAGTTCACACAATTCACTGACGAACACATGAAATTATGTTCCATGTTCGCTCAAGCCACGTTTACTTCAGACCCTCGGTATGTATATTCCTTCTAGTTTATCTACAAAGCCACTGTAAGCAGTAAATATATCCAGCGTCATACGATAATAAGACACAGGAAAGTAAGTCATGTGATCATAGTGGGGTATGTCAACATTGTTAATTAGTAATATCGCTGTAAATCTACTGAGTGTACAATTCGTTCCAAAAAGCCAATTCCAATTATTAATTTTCTGGCTATAAAATGGAATTTGGTGCTCGTACGGATAACGATCGGATACAACTTCGCATGTAAGCTCACACCCGCGCGTGTTTTGACCTTATGTCGGAAGGGCTCTTTTAGACCTAAATCGGTTAGGAGTTAGATAATGCTCGTCCAAGATCTTGGAACCTACTGAGTCGATTTGAAAACGGAATAGTTCAACTGAATTATACTGGTATCTACGTTATTAAAATGCTAAAATTTCCTAATTTTCGCAATGGCGAAGTAAAGAGGTAAATATGGAGAAATTTGGTCAAAAGCATGATGGGTTACGTTTGCATTGTACACCAGTCAAATTGCGCATGGTTGGATATAAATCATCCTTACTGGTCAAAAACACCACTCGATGCCCATGCATGCATATATAAATCAGCCAATGGCGTAGCCAGAAGCCTGCGAGTGAGGATATCATTTGTTCTTTGTTGTAGTTCCTTCCTCGTTGTGAGGGCCATAAATACTTATTATTATGTGATTCGTTCATAATATTAATATGTACTGTGCGGCTTTTGTCCAAGGGCGTCAGTAGCAAGCTATATTAGGTAGGATCTTGACTGGCCTGGGTAGGAAGGTTACTAAGTGTTGGTCATTGGGAAAATCTGACCTCGCCGGGCCATTGCTTGTAGTGGTTTGAAATGTTCTATATCCTGAGTATCTCGTCACCTCCTGGATCCGCCATTGGGAAAGTAGTTTGGCTCCGCCACTACATGCGATACATTATTACTAGTTGTCATGAATTCATGCCACCATCCCCTCCTTGCTTCACCATTGTTAAGACTTGAACCTTGCTGCACCACTGCCTGTTTTGATCTTGAATCGTTTGGGTGCATGTCCTGGGCACTGCTCGCCTCTCCTGGATCCGCCATTGAGGAAGCTCTCCATGATTGCTCCACGGAATTTTTAGTATAACATCGGAATCGATATGTGCTTGTTGCGACACAATTATCATCTTGAAACGATTACATTATTTTCAAGATTGTATCCATTTGCCTTCCCCGAATATGCTCATGGTATGCAATGCGAAGTGATTTATTGACTTTAAAGCATAATGTCAGCAAATATTTGTCAGGTGTATCGTAAAGTAATACAACAAAACTAACTTTCCGATGGTATTGCCAATTTTGTTCTCGCCAGAGTCTGCCCTTGCCATGATTAAGCAAAAACAAGCATTTTTATAAGTAAGCAAGGTAGTATGAGCAGTTGTAATTCAAATAATAGTCACCTGAACAGTAAGCAATACAAATATTCAGATGCCTGTGCTGTTCCTAAGTCGGAGCAAAATCCGTCATAGGTGTCTCCCAATATTCGCTCCTGGAGCCCGTCCTCATAAAGGTATGAAATTAGCATTTCGGTGAGAAGCAGAAAAAGAAAGGTCGGAACTTATCTAGTTTCACGCCCCTACCACGAATGGTTAGGGAAAGACAGGCGAAAAACTACAGGAAGCAGAATCCGCCCCCTGAACAGAATATGGCTAGAAAGCATTCGCCTGAAGTACAGGAAACTATGCTTCACGAACATATTCGCGCGCTATATGACCTTTGCAGTCGATGCGCCCCTAAACTACAATAACTACAATACAATAACGACATATATCGCAAGTTAGAATGCCTGAGGCTCTCGTCGGGAAAAGATCTCTTGATATTTAAATACACCGTGTTTTTCTTCGGCTGTTTAATTCATTCACGAGTAACGGGCGACGTCAAAGTAGAGCTTATGGAATTCTAAGAGTTGTCATTTTTGCGAATAAGATGCAAAACAGGAATTAAGCAAAGGAACTGTCAGAATTCAATTTATATGCCCTGCTCTTCAGGGGTCGCTATTGCACGTAGCATGAAGTCGAATGTGGACCTTACACGGATGGCCATTAGTTAGCCAGTATAGGACACCACTAGGGGCGCTGACCGAGCGGAGACAAGAGTCAGGCTATGACGCGCCCGTGTTGCAGGCTCAGAGCTGGGCGACGTACTGCTGTTGGCGGCGGACGATAGTGGCGCAGTTGTGGCCACCATAGGTGGCGCGGCAGGGAACTGGTCGCTACGAAATGCTTTATTTTAACAACGGGTGCGAGTGCTTCAGAAGCCATCACGTTTGGAAAGTTGGAAAAATACACATTCAAGGAGCTCGTTCAATTTCAAATGGAAAGGTAGGAATTTGAACTCTACATATTGCAAGAGTTGAAAAGTGTGACATTCACATTGGTTCGGGTTGAGTCGGGTCGGGTCGAGTTGGGTCATGTCACGCCGCTCACCTGTCTTCTTCCGTACATACACGGGCAATGGTCGCGCCTGATCGTTTTTGTACATACAGAGGGTAGGGCGAGTTGGGTCTAGTCGCGTCGCTCACCTGATCGTTTTTCGTACATATGGGGGAGAAACACGTTCGGGATTCGATATCACCCGTAGCTAGTTGCATTGGCTAAATATTTCCTGAAGGATATCCAGGATGTATAGATGTCCTCATGGCGCAGCATTGCAAATTATGGGACTAAATATGGCATAATGCTGTCGTGACTGCTATCACTAGAATTAGGGCCTTAGTACCGGGAATAGGACATCTGTTAGCACACTGGCGAGCAAGCACTACTAACTCGATCAGCATACATTTTACAAGCATATCTAGCATATCTACAAGCTATTTAGAAGCACATCTACTATCTCCAGGTCATCCAGCACTATTCGAGTATACATTATTTAGTGCATGCATACATACCTTTAGTTTCGTCTGGTTTAGGCTCTTATATTCAAGCATAGGCTTATCTACTGGGGGATAGATAGATGGAATGCCTAGAGCTTCGCTACTGGGGGATAGTCATTCAAAATGAAGCATCACGCGATGATATTTTGACGAAAACAATGAACCCAAATAAAAACTCTCATATCCACCGGCTTCGTCGCCGTAATCGAGTCGTTGCTTGCTACCTTGCCACTTCGGCAAAGTGACAGGACTCACGGTTAGGTTGAAGTCTCTTAAAATAAGCTTGCGGTGACATAAGTGATCAAACGAGCTGCATCAAGAGCAGTGGACCATTCAAACCATGGAATTTATCTGCTTGGACAAAGTGAGCCGACCACAGTAACAGGACATGCACCTGCCCCACCGCAGCTACATTATTCGTTGTTCTTTCTGAAGTGTCACATCATACAATTATAAACGCTGGAGTTCGAAATTACGGGAAACAGAGCGTATACTGGATTTTCACAAAGCACACAGCCTATTCGGATGGACCAAGTGAATTGTGGCCTCCTTAGCTGTAGCTTAGAGTCTCTACCAAGACTAGGCACATAGCGAAGCGTTAATTGTTTTTGTATAATATTTGACTATCCAATGTTTTCAACTGTCTATGCTCCGCAGTTGCAAAATTCAGCCCCGAAAAATAATTGCCCGGTTCACTTACGCACCGACTCACAAACAAATGCTCCGCCATTTCGACAACAAATTTCACTTCGGACAATTTTTATCCTGTCAAACAGATCCATTCCGGTGCTATTGAAAGGGCACGCATCGTTTTCTTTTCGTGTATGCATCCGACGGAAACAATCTCTACTGCTCTTCAAATGTTATTGCTCGAAGGGCAAACTAAGTTAGGCGCACACACATGTAGGTAATTAGCTCAACTTACATGACTTCCTTAACTAAATTTCTTGCTGAGACATCAACCAATCACCTACTCTGCATACCTACACAGAGCAGTTTTTTTTAGAACGTAGAAATATCTGTCGACGAATAAATGAAAAGCAACACCACCTGGTGTCTGTTTTGCTCCTGCATTGTGCATTGCTCCCGTAGTTACCTTAGTATACAGCAACCATTGCGCTGTGACCCCACTGTGGCGCATTGGCTGCGCTGTCATTGCGCTGTCACTGCGCTGTCAACCGCACAGTGGCTGTGCAATACCCGAGTGTGGCCGAGAGGATCCACTATTCGAGTGTGGCTGAGAGGACACAACACTCGAGTGTGGCCCAGAGGATCCACTACTCGAGTGTGGCCGAGAGGATCCGCTACTCGAGTGTGTCCGAGAGGACACAACACTCGAGTGTGGCCCAGAAGATCCACTACTTGAGTGTGGCCGAGAGGACACAACACTCGAGTGTAGCCCAGAAGATCCACTACTCGAGTATGGCCGAGAGGACACAACACTCGAGTGTGGCCGAGAGGATCCACTACTCGAGTATGGCCGAGAGGACACAACACTCGAGTGTGGCCGAGAGGATCCACTACTCGAGTGTGGCTGAGGGGATCCACTACTCGAGTGTGGCCGAGAGGACACACCACTCGAGTGTGGCCGAGGGGATCCACTACTCGAGTGTGGCCGAGAGAACAGAACACTCGAGTGTGGCTGAGAGGATCCACTACTCGAGTGTGGCCGAGAGGACACACCACTCGAGTGTGGCCGAGGGGATCCACTACTCGAGTGTGGCCGAGAGGACACAACACTCGAGTGTGGCCCAGAGGATCCACTACTCGAGTGTGGCCGAGAGGATCCACTACTCGAGTGTGGCCGAGAGGACACACCACTCGAGTATGGCCGAGGGGATCCACTACTCGAGTGTGGCCGAGAGGATCCACTACTCGAGTGTGGCCGAGAGGACAGCCAAACGAGCGGTAAGCACACACGAGTAAATGGCCGGAACGGGACAAAAGAAGTGTAGTGTCAGGAGAGAGATTCAACGGGAGCAGATATTGGGTAAGGGCGAAGGAGAAGGCATGATGGTGATGGTCCGGCCTGAGGGGGTTAGCTAAGGGCGGGAGAGAAGGCAGGATGGTGGTGGTCCGGCCTGACGGGGTTAGGGGTTGGGTGAGGGCAGGGGAGAAGGCAAGATGGTGGTGGTCCGGCCTGACGGGAATAGAGGTTGGGTGAGGGCAGGGGAGAAGGTAAGATGGTGGTGATCCAGCATGACGGGGGTAGAAGTTGGGTGAGGGCAGGGGAGAAGGTAAGATGGTGGTGATCCAGCCTGACGGGGGTAGAGGTTGGGTGAGGGCTGGGGAGAAGGTAGAATAGTGGTGGTCTGGACTGACGGGAATAGAGGTTGGGTGAGGGCAGGGGAGAAGGTAGGATGGTGGTGATCCAGCCTGACGGGGGTAGAGGTTGGGTGAGGGCAGGGGAAGAGGTAGGATGGTGGTGATCCAGCCTGGCGGGGGTAGTGGTTGGGTGAGGGTGGGAGAGAAGGTAGGATAGTGATGATCCAGCCTGGCGGGGGTAGAGGTTGGGTGAGGGCAGGGGAGAAGGTAGGATGGTGGTGATCTAGCCTGACGGGGGTAGAGGTTGGGTGAGGGCTGGGGAGAAGGTAGGATGGTGGTGATCCAGCCTGACGGGGGTAGAGGTTGGGTGAGGGTGGGAAATAAGGTGGGATAGTGGTGGTCTGGCCTGGAGCAGAGGCATCGGGAATGGAACGTTCGAAAACATGACCACTACAGCAAACAGAGCCAAAAAATACAGATAAATGACAACATAGTCACTTGAGGTTTAGTTGTTATGTAAAGTTCAAGCAAACAAAACAAATACGGTTATATTTATGGCTCCCCATATCATGACAGCTAGGATCCCTGAAATCACAGTGTGGTTCCTGGATCGCCCGCCGTAAAGTTGGTCGTCGGCTCGTGCTGGCCAGGTACGTACAGAATCTCCCGTGTGATGGGCCAGCACGGGCCGGGGAGATCGAGTGACTTGTTGAAGTACGCAGTAAATTTGCATTGATCGTCACTGGAAGGAGCCGACCGGTGATTGTGACCGACAGCCCCTGGCTGGGCCTCTGGGTCTGAGCCGGGCTGATCAATCAGCTCCGCTACGCAGGCCACGCAGCGACCCCTCGAGCAACCACCGCCACTGCTGACGCCACCAACACCACCACCACTACCGCCGCCGCCGCACCGCACCGCGCCCCAAAACGGTCGTCTCCCCGCCGCCTCCCCGCCGCCTCCCCGCTGCCGCCGTCCCGCGCCCGCGGCAGCGGGGAGGCTAATGGGCGCCACGTGTGTTATGCACCAGAGTTGGAAATGCGGTAAATTTCAAGCCACATCTCGCTCATTTTGGTATACATAATTTCTTATCATTCGACACAGACTTCTTCATAATAATCTCTTGGACATTTTTTTTCATTTTTTTTATTTGAATTGAAAAGTGTAAATTTCGAGAGTACTTTTCTTTTAATATGGTTTTGCTTTGACATGCCGACATTTCAAAGTTAAATATTAAAACAATGCAATGACATAACATGCTACGTATCTATGCATTGGCTCTCGTTGCCCGTTGACCAACATCAAATATCTTCATTCGTTCGGTTTCTATGCGAATTTGTGTGCACCGATGCGTTTTTGTCAACAATTGGGAAGCATGACGTCAGTCACGCCTGACCTATTACGACTTTATAGCTCAGTCTTCCGCAAGAGGCGTCGAATTGATCCATTGACAACTATTGAACATTTCGTGGAGATATCGTAACGCGTTTCCAAATTATCGCGAATATTCGACAAGAGGGCAAATGTAAGACTCCCGTCCTCGGTCAGTGTCGGGCCAGCGTGCACCTGACGATATTGTCGGTACGACACAGGCGGAATGTATCGTGTGCTCAATGGAGACAATGGATATGTTCTCCTCGCTCATTTAACTTCGCCCAAGCTCATCAAAGTTCATCCGCCCGCTCTCGTGGGAAGATTAGCCCCGGCAACAATGCCCAAGTCCCTCCAAGCCCTTCCCAAACCTCAGCAAATCTCATTTAACTTGGAACCTGGATTGGCATTATGCGCAGAGCTTGCGCTCAATAAGCCCTTCTAAGGTGTATTCTAGCGCAAGTTGAATAACAATGGGGTCTGAAAGCTACGATTTGGCCACCAGGGCGGCGCTGTACGCAGTGGTCACCCGACGAGGAGGCGTCGGCCATCTTTGCTGTGCATTTTGCGTGGGGTTGCCGGGAGTCGGTGTTGGCATGTGGCTTTTATTAGGGTTGCAAGTCATTTAGGCCAGGGATTTCGGAAATATTGTGTTGAAGAAAGGTTGTGGGGGGGGGGTGCAAAGGGTGCCCATGAACATGGGAGGCTGGGCCCGGCCTCATATGCCTGGCTTCAAGCAGCCAGACTGGTAGCACTGGCTTGCAGAGGTACAGTTACAGGTCCCCCTAGTGCAGTGGTTCCCAACCGGGGATAAATTTCCCCCTGGGTGGAAATTTCGGTATTTCAGGGGGGAAATTTTGATGGGGTCCATTACGCATTTGTCTCATTGACGTAAGTGATTTCTTGAGTGACATACAAATATAACTTCAGTTTTTAGGGGGGAAACGGCAGGTTTGGCCAGAGGCGAAAGGGGAAATGGACCAAAAAGGTTGGGAACCACCGCTCTAGTGGATGTGCAGGTTCCCTGAGAAGTTCCGGTATTCATTTAGCAGGCATCACACATTGGGTGGGGCTGAAACCTAACCCGGCCTGACCAAACCTGACCTAAAGCCTACCCTAGACCCCTTAATCTGTACGATAATTTTCCCAAGATGGGGCACAATTTCACAAGTGTCAGACCCCCCACCCAAGATTGGCACATGGAATACCTGTGGGTCACACCAGACATTGCTCCCCCCCAAGACCGGAACATGGAATACTAGCAGGCCTCATCAAACATCACTTTCCACCCTGCCTACTCCAGGAAGGACATTCTTGGCTGGTATCCTGGCACAGATGGGCCCCCTCTCTATGAGGTCATCCCCCCCCTGACAGCTTTCTGGATCCACTCCTGTGTACAGGACCCACAAGAGATGTGGGCCCCTGGGAGTCAGTGCCCCAAGCAGTGCAGGCTCCCTGAGAGGTGGGTGTGGGCCCCTAATGGGGCCCATATGAACAACTACCTTGGTAAGGTACCTAGCTCTAGGTGACCAGATACCCACTGCCCAACCTAACCTGCAATGTAATTTTGGTGAAATTAATTTGACTGAACATAACTTATGGGTGAAACTCAAATTATTAGTTTAAAATTAAGTAGGCTAACAATCCAATCTTAGCATGTTAGGTATTAGCCATGACAAATTCCTGGCTATGGATTGGGGGTGGGGAGGGGGGTGGTGGTGCAGATTGGAGTCAATTTCTCACCCTTGGTGTGGATTGGTGCATATTTTCACTGTGGGCTGATGTGCCCCAGTGAACCTTGTGCCATACTTTACAGCCTGGACAATAGATAGGTACTTACCTTGGTACCTAATGTGCCTAGGTACCTTACCAGTGCTTTCCTAAATGGTTCCCACTACGTCTTTTACAGAAAGGCAGTCAAACAATAGTTGTTTTTCAAATCAACTTTCTGCCTTCTTACCTTGCAGTCTGCTGGAAACCTGATAGATGGATCACGTTTATGGCAGCCGGGAACCGCACATACACCCATACTTCTGGCTTGCTTCTCCTAATTTCTAGCGCACTAATGGTAAATATTCCAGCAAACTAGACGTGTCTGAAGTACATTCAACATAATTAAATACGCGCAAACAACATACGCTGCTTACAAAATGTACAATAGGCTTTTTAAATATAAAGATTCTGCCCTCCCTAACCCACAAAACATAGCGCTTTAGGTTCGCCAAAGAAGGCTGGGTGACCATTGACTCTCAGCGCCATCTACATCTTTATCAACTTTCAGACCCCATTCAGTTTGCAGTTATTTCAACATTATTATGATCACATGAAAACCTAAGGATTTAAAGACCTTGAAAATATACTTATAAGCTAATGAGAGAGCAGAGGTCAGCGTCACAAGACGCGGCTGACAAAGGGCTGACGCGAGGACTCGTCGACAGTGATTTCGAGCAAGCAGTTGATTGCTCAGCTGAGCTCAACCAAGCGTATCTGTCGCAAGGCAAGTCGAACCTCATTGAAGTCGAACCTCATTCAAGCTCGCCTAGCCTCCTTCCATTTTGTTTTTTTTTCGGATGAACAACGGGGGCAGACCCAGTGGAAACTGTACGTTGCGTTTTCGCAAATTGCTTTCTGGGTTGTTCAGTACGTCAGCAGAAATCGTCAGGGCAGCAACTAACCAAATAAATGGAAAACCGTTGTGGCATCTGACATCAGTGCAGTTGGTTTAGTTCATTAGTCCAATTTTGTTTACTGTCGCAGCTGAAGCCTGGTGTAAATCGTAAACGGAGACTCCAGCGGCGCTGAAAAAGGGAGGCTATTGACAAATGGTGCGTTCCACGACAGATCGACCAATAATTTTCGAATTTTACACCCCATACATTGTATTGGAACCAAATTGGTGTATAGGGTAGTCATGTACTCTGAATGCGCCTAAACAATTTTTTTATCCCGATCCGACTAACGGTTTAGGAGTTATAGTCTCCGGCAGTATTTTGAGGTCACAGAACAAGGGTATCTTTGGCGATAGATATCTCATCGATGATGAAAAGAAAGTGTGACATATTATGCATCTTTGGGAAGAAAAATATAATAGAAAACACATCCGTGATAAAATATCAACATTTCTCACGTTTGACCTAGTGACCTCATGACCTTGTGACCTTCTGTGACCCCTAGCCTATTGAAATTGATAAATTGATAAATTGAATTTGATAAATGTAAAAAAGTGTTTTCCTTTTAAATATCCAGTATAGGCGTCCATTCTCCATGGTTTCTATAATTTTCCGAGTTTCGGAACGGACGGATTTGGGGTAAGTTGTTTCCCATTGGAAAACTACGCGGGATCGACAAGGAAATGAAAAGGGATGATATAAAAACGTTTGTTTAACAAAAAAATGTTACAAACTTATTGATGTAAGTCTTATAGTTTGCCTTAATAAACTACACAAAGTTCAAGGTCACCCATTAACGATAGGTTTGGCATTGGCGTTTATGAGTACATCGACTGAGTCGATCATGCAGCGCCCATATCATCGTCAGGCAAGCAATGACATATGCACGAAGGTCAGTCGACGAGACAACTGCATGTGAAGGGGTCGATGTACGTGTGACATGCCGTACTACGATCCTCATTTTGTCAGGTGTAAAAGCGAGTTAATGAGAAGCAAAAATGACAGAAAACTTGATTTCTGATAGGAAGCGGAAGAGCCGTCCCGATTAATGAATTGATAAGTCGTCCCCTAGTACCTCTCTCTCCTAAGGGAGAGAGAGGTACGTCCAAAGTGACGCCTTCGCTCATCGGTAACTCGGCTGCAGGCAATCAGTACGTGCCGCACTGACAGTGCAGCATGGCACCTTGGACACAGCGGACTGCCACCGCCGGTCAGAAGGTATTACCGATAGGTCATCCATAGGCTTATCTACGTGTAACGACGTAATTTTACTTCGGAACATCTGGTGGTCTGGTAATTGAAACATCTGATCATGCTGGCCTCACAACAAGAAGTACAATTATGCTGTCATTCTACCTGCAGGCATCATTTGCATGGACGTACAGTCGTACGTCCATCATGGACCCTATCGTAATGCAAACACAGACGTTTTTGCCGCGGTATACATAACGTGTCCCGGAAAACAAGAACATTTTCACAGGCTTCCTGTGGTTTCATTGTACACGTGTTGGGCACTTCCTGCATATTGCACATTATTGCACTATTATTGCATTATTTCGATTGTGCACTGCACTAAGCAGTGCACAATCGAAAAACGATGGGATAAAACAACGAGATAAACATCAGATGATGAGAACTTATTTGGCATTGCGTGTAAAGAAAGCATACGACCTTGAATATACCAGGAGGTGCTGAGTTGACATCAAAAGTAACGTTAAGGATTATACTTTATTAGGTACTCAACGTTTCGGCCAGGGGCCATCGTCAGGAGGCCCCTGGCCCCTGGCCTTTCTCCTGACGATGGCCCCTGGCCGAAACGTTCAGTACCTAATAAAGTATAATCCTTAACGTTACTTTTGATGTCAACTCAGCACCTCCTGGTATATTGAAGGTCGTATGCTTTCTTTACACGCAATGTCTAAAACCCAGGAGCATCTAAGAGCCATTCTTCGTTGTATTAGAACTTATTTGTCCGACTTACACATTTGTAGCTCTCCAATGCAGCTCTTGTAGCTTCCTTAACAAGGGATGAGCACTATATGATCACAATAGTGTCGTAGCTTATTTCCGTGTAGTGACGTAATTTTACTTCAGAACATCTGGTGGTTGCTTACAACACGTACTGAATGCCATCAAACATGACAACGATGCAGTCTGACCATATTCGACCATGCCAACATCACAAGAAGTTTTTAAAAAATTCCACCTGCAGAGCATCATTTATATGGACGTGCAGACGAACACCTATTGCAAGCCACTCTTAGCTGTCACAGTGCACGTAGGCTGTGCCCGGAAACGTCATTTTCACAACCTCCATGTGACTTCATTATTCACGTTCTTGGGACACTGCTCATGTGGACATTCCGCATGGGACACTGTGCTGCACAATGGTACATCTATTAGGACAATGAAAGCAGATTAAACGCCGTCGATTTGCCTTTGGTAACCAAATCGGTACATACGGCGTCGATTTCGAAACTCGCGAAACCGAATTTGGGGGGTGAACATGGAATCTGGGGTCTTGGGCGCCTTAGGAATTGCCTTTTTCTCTTTTTTTTGTGGGGGGTATTCCGAAAAAAGGTCAAATGGTTAAGATATTTTTCCGCGATGGGTGAAATAGGACGTTTTCAGGCCGTTTTCTGTGAATTCTGGTGACTGCAATGCCTAGTAGGGCATCAAATCTTGTAATAAAAGCGGGTCAAACAGCTTGAATTTCCGGAAATAACTTTTTGAGATGGTAAATATCAATTGACATATGATATTAAGACGGCTTCTGAAAGAACTCGTCCTGGCGCATCCCTTTGGTCAAGGATATTTTTATAATCTGTAAAAGTTGTTTAACGAGTTAATTTTGAAATTGTATGTACATTCAGAAATTTGTGGAGCTTTGAATATCACATATTTGAGGGACTTCTAAACAGGTACAGATAGCCAGCAGCCAACGGGACATGTTTTCTTTGATGGAAAGTCAATTTTGCGTTCAAGCATTTCCGCAAAATGAATTTTACATATTTGTCTATTTTGGCATGTTTTGCTCTTCTAAGCCAGCCAGAGGTCAGTTAATTTTGTTTGAATCAAGTTTCCCTTCGGTGTATCCTTCTCATTCTTTTCATTTCTGACGTTGATTGTGAAGAAAAAATCGGAGATATTACAAAAATAGCTTGAAAATCTTAAAATTGGAAATTTCACACACAAAGCCACACCTCTGGTAATGTGAGGATGCTCGCGTTTTCAATGGGGCTTACCGATACTCCAGCAACATTTGTTTTGTTTGTTATTGGCTTTGTATGGCAACGATAAGAATCGACACAGTTACCACGTTTATATGAGCAGGTCAGCCGTAAACGACAATTTCCGATCTGGTCGATTGGCAAAAGATCCGATCGCGCGGCCCGTTTACAAGAGCAAAGCAGCCACCTAATCGGATTTTTACGATTTGACGGCTGACGCAATGTGGTGAGAAGTTCCGAATATTTGGCGCATTTTTGCGCTTCTGACGCAACTGTTTCGAGCAACGGCGTACGCAGGCATAATGTATCATCAATGATCCACGTAGTTAGAGGTTGTTAGGCAAAGATATATGGAATCTGTGAATTCGAAGGATTCACGTAGCCGATGACACGTTGTCGATGACAACATAGCCCTTTCTTCTTCGTGAATCAAACGGTGCATTGTTTCCAGGCCAGACTATGCTTTATAGTATAGGTTCTAGACTACGTAATGGTGCATTGTTCCAGACTGTGCAATGGTCAAATAAACAGGGTAAATCAGGTTTACTACGCAATCCAAGAGATAAATCAGCAAAACCCAAACGCTGTCACAAATCCGCAAGTTGAACACTGCCACATAGTAAAACTCACGGCTGGGGCACGCACTAATAACGTGACGTTTCAGCGCCGATTTCAGCTGTTACATATCTGATTTTTGTGTTTCATAACTACGTTTGCAATTCGACTTAAAAACAAGACGAATATTTTTCATAATTACCATAAATTTACTCAAAACTTAGCAAAGAATAGCCTTAAGAAATATCATGACCCTTGCAGCTGTACCGTTATTTGTTCATGATTGGCGCTAATCGCAAACTTCCACGTACCGAAGCGTAAATTTGCGTGAAGCTATTCGCATGTATTGCTACGCAAAAGCCCGTTTACAAGAGCATTATTTTTCGCACGTTTTCCTAATGGCATCGTATTTGGAAGTTTTGCTGCTCATGTAAACGTGGTAAGTGACTATCACAATTGCTTGTAGCGTTTATGTACGTCGAAGAAAAATCACCACGTCCTCTTTCCACGAGGCGTTTTCGAAACCTGATTCGTACACAGCTCCGGCTCTGCTAAGCTTGTTATCGTTTCCTTCCCGATGTCAACCCGTCTGTTGTCCAGCGACATCAACGCCGGCGCCTTTATCTCTCTCGGAACCGCCACTAGGCTGGAGAGTATGGAGCTATGTACGGATGGGGAGTACAGATATATGTGCGAAGTACGGATGGGGTGGGAGGGAAGACATACGCGAGACAAACACCTCGATTTGTATTTGCGCTTAACACATAGTCATCAGTAGTCTACAGAGACGCAATCCTTTTCTTCAGCACAAAATGATAAACCTGCCTAACACTTGATCGCTGACACAAAGTGATCCTCATGTTTGTTATAGGTACCAACCTACCGCGCCAGATGCAATATGTAGGTAATATAACCTGATTTAATAGGATCGGGTTGCGTTATTTCCATGTTTTATGTTATTCAATACATATCAGTTGTTCCTAAGTGCAATTGTGTCGCTACGCATAAGTAAACCCGTGGGTGACCTAGCGGTAACTAGTGACCTTGAAATTCATCATGGTTTTTAAGGGAAATTATGAGATCGAGATAAAAAAAGGTATGAATGTGTTTTTCTTCGAAAAACTTTTCCAATCATATGTCTGTATGAGATTGTTCTACCTCATGCAATTTCCTAATGGAAGAAAGCTTACACGAAATCCGTCCTACCCGGAAAACCCAAAATAGTAAAAAGTCATGAAGAGCGGGCGGCCATATCGGATATTTATAAGAACGCATTTTTTTGGTCTGCGAAATCATGCCCACGTTTATTTCAGCCGTCAAATTTGTCGATTTCGATGGGCTATGGGTCACGGGAGGTCACGAGGTCAAATGTAGGAAATACTGATATTTTATTTCGGGAATGTTTCAGTTAGTCCTTTTGCTTCCGAAATATACATAATTTGCCACCCTTCCCACTTTTTATTGATGAGATATCCATCGGCAAACCAATCCATGTTATTTGACCTAAAAATAATGCCGGAGGCTCAAAAACCGCTAGCCGAATCGGGCTGAAAATTACACAGCCGTGTGCAGTGTAAAATACTACCCTGTGAACAAATTTTGGTCTCAATCAAAATTTATGGGGTGAAGTGCATTGGTCGATCTGTCGTGGAAGGCATCAAATGTCGTATGCCATATCAATATTATGGGGAAAAAATCCTTGTTTTTTAAAGGTTGCTTGGTTCATACCTCTTGCCCACCAACAACTGAGAATAAGGAACGAAATACGAAATTAAAGGTCGCATTAATGCACGCATTCTTGCTTAATGAATATCTGGGATGAAATTACGTTACTTCGGAGATAAATGTAAAGATGGCGCTTCATGCTTATCACGAAGTTAGATAAATATCCGGTGAGCTGACGGACGTATTCATTTTAGTAGCCACTATCCCTGGTGGACAAGTCAACAACTTGTCCACCTATGGACGCTTCAGACGGCTCAAACCCTGCATGGGTGTGCTCAATTTACTTCAAACCCACTCTCATGGAGTGGCCCAGATCTGCGAGGGCTGGCTGAAATGGGGATGAAGTGGGGATAGGGCTGGCTGAAGTGGGGATGAACGACATCACGCAGCAAAGCATCGGCACGCATTTTGTGAACTATCCAGCAGTGCACAAAACCAATATGCCTGTCTACGGCCAGGCAGATGTGTCGTGTGGGTGCACAGAAGCCGTAGCCGGACGTCAGCGAGCCTGCGACTGATAGTTTGTACCTTGTCTTACCTAGAATCAATGAGTGGGATCGAAACCGGGAACCGGCTGAACGGGCGACTCGGAACCGTTTATCCGCTTAATGGAGGCGACCGGTCACCCAGCTGCTCAATGACGGACTGAGCGCAGCCAACTGAATGAGGTCAGCCGCCAGCAGGTGGCCGGCTCAATCAAACACGCTTAATGGCCGGGAGCCTCAACACGCTCAATGGCTGGGATCCGTCCGGCGGCTCGGAACTGGAATAACATGAAGCTGTACATCCGCTCAATGATGACCACCAGAAGCCATCCAATCTCTGCCCACTCAGTGAGGACTGCCGGAAGCCATCAGCCCGCTCAAAAAGGAACACTTGCGGCACCCGACCCGTGATTGGCATGAGAAGAACACGCGTAATTACGGCCATCGGAACATTTCCACCTGCTCAATGATCGTTACCCCGCAAAATACTGAAGCCCGGTTATGAAGCACGAGAGGCAGTTGTCAGAAGCTAACTGATAATCATCACAACAAAAGCATGCGCATTCAAATCAAGAAGGATCCGAAAGGAAAGCTCCATGACTAGCACACGGATTAACAGAAAATATGTGTGATATACAAGATTGAATGTGTGATGCGAAACGTCCTCGTCATTCTGGCTCCTCCATGTTTATATCCACGAGAGCGCCCGCATGTGTACAAAGGAACATATATATACTCAACAATGCTGTACGAGGAAAATCGTAATCAAAATAGCACACATGATAATCGGACGGGTGCGCCTCGGGCATATGTACAAGATTACTTTATGCTGGCTTGCCAGGTATACTTGCAAGCAATTCAACAGAATCCCTTGATAGGCTTTATTTAACCGCTTTCGCTCGCTTGCTCTGAGTCTTACATGTAATACCACATATAGCGGACATCCTACGTTTATTGTTACTGCAGAAATTGTTATTGTTTACGTTTATTGTAAATGCAGAAAATAGCATTCGTTATTGCCTTGCATCGTAACTTCTTTTTTTTGTATTCCTCGTATGACATTCGAGCTAATTCACTACCACCCCGCCCCCCCCTCCATAGATGTATGAATTTGCATACAACGTCCAGTTGTTCGTTGGTTGTTCTAGGTCGACCGTGACTCAGTACATTGATAAGTCCAATGCACTGGCCCTTTCCTAGTAACTGATGTTGGTGCAGGAGATAAAAGCATAACACTACTACAGTGGTGTGATGCAGTGCACTGGTGACAACACGTGCTTTTTATCAGGAGACGAAATCGGATAAGATACAAAAACATAGTGGTTACATTACATGTGAGTAGTTCAATGCACACACACACACACGCACACGCACACGCACACGCACACATGCACGCACGCACGCGCGCACACACGCATGCACGAACGCACGCACGCACGCGCGCACGCACACGAACACGCACACGCACACGCACACGCACACGCACACGTACACGCACACACACATGCACACACACACACACACACACACACACGCGCATGTATGCATATATATGCATATATATACATATATATATATATATATATATATATATATATATATATATATATATATATATATATATATATTTCTTGAATTATTGTGGAGGCCCGCAACCATGCTCTATTCGATGGCAGGTCAATATTACAAGAGGTTTGACGTTTCAGCTTTGACGCCAGACCGCTGTCAATGAAAGAATGTTTCGACACTGACCAAGGTGGATTACATTCTCTTCTGTGGCTGCGCTGCTCAACTTTCATATGCAGTGTGCTGAGTGAAATAAATAGCAATTCTGATTAAAGAACAATGCATGTTCTACGTATCGTAACAAGGAGCAACCGGGCTCATTCCCAACCAGACAAGCAATGAAATTATCAGGTAATGGGCAACTTAGGGGATCACCTAACCTGCAAACGTTGCAGGCTGCTTGTAAGCTGCACAACGACCTTGCGTCAGCAGAAAACCGTATAATTGTTTGGCTGAAGGCAGCACTAACTGTTTATCATCCAACACGCAGGCTAAGACGCCCGGCAGTCATTTGTCGACCTAGTCGGGAGGGAATTTGGCAAAGTCCTTAGCCTGCCATTTTCATCGGTTCTGTACTGTATAGGGTTATAACATTTATTTATAGTTCCATTTAAGAACTGCAACTCGGAGTCTCGGTGGGACTGGGAGACCTTTTTACTTCATTGTACGAGAAGCATGCTGCAATATGGGGAATTATGATAAACATTGAGGTTTGATCAGCGTACTGAACGTCTCTTAATGTGCACAGTGTTATTATCATTTCAAGGTAACGTACCCATTATTGTGCACTACTTATTGCTAGAAAACGTGAATGTAATGAAAAATGTTGCAGTATGCAGCAGATCGTACATTCAGATCGCCTATCCACCAGAAGAGCACCCAATTCACCTACTCGTGCTGCATGAATACTTTATCCTGGATGGTCGCTTAACTGGCGCAGCAGGTTAGATCCAGGTGGTGTGACAAACCTGGAATATAGAGGAAAAACTGCATCACATGACCAACCTGTTCGACATTAACATCGCCCGAGGTTCAATCACTCAGCTTCGATCCTGAAGTTCTACAATCCTATCACGGCTCAGTCATAAACTTGATGCCGAGGAACGGGCAACCGCGTCGGCATTGATTTGGCGTACAGCAGCCAGTGGCGACCGAACAAGAACACGCACGCCCAGATACTGCAGCCACGGCCGACGAATGAAGAATCCACACACCCGGATATGTAGCCACGACCGATCTAAGAAGGCAACATATAACCAGATACTACAGCCACGGCCGACGAATGAAGAAGCCCCACACCTGGATATGTAGCCACGACCGATCTAAGAAGACGACATATACCTAGATACTGCGGCCACGGCCGACGAATGAAGAAGCCACACACCCGGATATGTAGCCACGACCGGTCTGAGAAGGCGACATATGCGCAGATGCTCACTGCCGACCAGAAAAGTGACGCATGCCTGGATAAGGTAGCCAAGGTAGGCATACAAACATATGCTCAGATATACCAACCGCCGCGGGCAAGGGAAGAAGACGAATACCCAGATTCAATATGTTATTACAAGGGAGGGTGAAACCCGACCAACTCCCGTGAACACAGCACGAAGCAACCCAGTCCGGTCTGGCCTGAGTCCGCCCGGCTCAAGGCAACCCGGCCCGGTCTGGCCTGGGTCAGTCCGGGCCAGACTGTCACCATTTTGAAATCCTATTATCTTTTTTGTTGAAGTTTTAAGTTCGGGTTATTTTACTCAAAACTATCTTTGGTTTCTTCGCTTTCATTTGAGCAGTTTCGCCCCAATATTCTGTTCCAAGTACCTACTTATTTTGTTCAAAGAAAAATGGTAAAACATAGCCGGAGATGATCCAATGTCACCGACAAAAGGTCAGCAAGCCAGTCGTCGGACACGTGATCCCATCGTCCTGACACGTGACCTGCACGCCCCGGGGCTAGGCGACCGCAAGGCTGGTGTCACAGCCTTTAGCACAACCTCAGATGGTAACCACCGACCAAGACGTATATCCGGAAGCAAACTGCCATTGCAGAATTGAAGCAGAGCAGACGCAGTAATCCTCAAATATCAGCTACCGTTGTATGATTGTTACCAACAAACCACACACCACAACTACCAAGAAATCCAAAACTCGCACCAAAACCACCCGACACTAAACAGCATCCGAACAAACAATATCCGAGCAATTCTCCCTCGCACTCTTTCCCAACTCTACCTATGACGTGTAAAAAGGAAAAAAAGAAAAAAAAAAAAACAAACAGGCTGGTGCATGGATGTCAACACAACGACCTAAAACAAACGTGAAAAGAAAAGAAAAGAAAAGAAAAGAACAAAAAACAACCACAAAACAAACAAAAAACAACCAAAAAACAAACAAACAAAAAACAAAAGAAAAACAACCAAAAGAAAAAAAGAAAGAAAAATAAACAAACAAACAAACATACAAACAAAATAGAGAGAAAAAAGAAGAAAGAACTCAACAAAGCCCATAACAGTGCATGACATGACATGTGTTCTTGCAATGTTCACTCGAAAGGCGATGACCCCCTCCCCCAACTACGGCCCGGCACCGCCCGGACCACCATCTTCAACTCATCTATCAAGACGTAAACAGCCGATATCACCTGACGGTGGCAGGCTGGTACACCTCAATCACTCACTCACACTCTCACGCCGATTGGTCGCGGGTGGATCAATCTTGCGATCAAGAGTCCGACGCTCTACCAACTGAGCTACCGCGGCCCCCTGATGGGCTACTAGCAATCCGGATTCAGAAACACTCGATCCAACTCAAGTCAACTGCTCCTGTTGATCTGAGTTTTGATCTAACTGCTCCGACCTGGCCCAGCACCCGCGAGTGGGACGGTCGCCCACCTCGCGCCTCGCGCCCTTCCAAAAGACGATCACCAAGAGTGGGTTTATCCATAATTAATGCTAGAAAGATTTTACAACCTTCACCAATGATTTTCGTGACGTGATTCGATCGGAGGTTTCTAATTTTCCCAGCACCTGCCGCAGCCAGACTGGCATAGCTACAGCAACAGTGCTGAGCGTCGCGGGCAAAGGCAGCCCTGCCTTGGGAGAGCAGACAGTCTGGTCGGCTGTGTGGAAGGACGAGATATGACCGTTTCGGTGCCGTCGTTTGGCGGCTGTGAACAATCCCGCGCCATTTGTGGACTATTGGAATTCACTTGGGTCCACTCATCCGGCGTTATGGCGCACCATATCGCAGACGAACCGCTACACAGCGACGCGTTAATCAATTATCCGTAGCCATTACGGTGGCGTTTTATTAAATCCACTGGGGGATCCATGCATTCATCGGTTATACGGTTCCCAAGTATTTGGGGAGAGGCCTATCCTTAATATCATTTATACATCCTGCGGCAAGAAATGTCACTGATTGATTTATCCGGTATTACATCGTGCAGTACGGCGAAATGCAGCAGGTGCCTGTTGATGTCGTTGTTAACACCCAGTATTTGATTGCATAATGCTTCAGAATACCAGTATGTAAAAGACAATATTGGAGAAACAACATGGGGGGACGTGCTTACAAGTTGCATACACCGACATAGCGGTGTATTATAATGGAAACAGTATATGGAATGAGCCATTGCGAATTTCTAATTCATTTTTTAAGCTATAAATGGTGTTTACATGGAGCGAATTCGGGTCACCCCCAGCATTTTGTTGTTGTCAAAGTGGATCAGTGGATGCAAGGATCAGTACCGTACCGAAGGGAGGGCAAAGGGTCAATCGAGGCTCTAAAAACCGCGCTGGGGCCTCAACATTTCCGTTCGAGTCTGCAAAAATGTGCGTCCGAGCCTTAGCTAAGTACAACGGGCCCCGAGAACTCGCGCCGGACTCCCGACATTGTGCCTGGTCCCCCAAAACAGACTGGGGCCCGAACATTATAATCGCAGTCCACAAAAGTTGGAGTCGCAGGCACCAATTAAATACAATAGAATCACGAAACCTCGCTCCGCAGCTCGACAATTGCTCCGGAGCCCAAACAATCACGCGGGAACCTATGGGTGCATCCGGAGTGGTGCGGTTAGTGGTATTTGCATTATAATTGTAATTTTGTCGTATTGAAGGCACAGTGGAAATCCCAGGATACGGAGCTATGTACATATATCAGATACTTTGGCAAATATGTATATGCATAACCTTCCGCAGGTTTGTTAAATGCACAATATATTGTGTGGTATTTTCTGATGTCATTTGAAGTAATTTTATCTTCATTTCTTGTGAAAATGACTACTTCTTGAAACATCAGCAATTCAATTTAAGGCACTGATATCTCAATATTCATCTCACCAAGAAAAGAACATCAAATTCATGTAAATAACACTAAAGAATACCAGACACCATATTTTAACAACCCAAATGCATGTTATCCCATACCCTCTCATTCATCGAAATTGTAGGAACAATGCGGTAGAAAAGGGCTTTGGGTAGGTAATAATGCAATATAAGGCACACACAAAAATATACCAAGAATAATGCAAACAACTTACAAAAACCTAGCCTAACATAACCTAGCCGAATCTACTGATATTGAATCACCTACTGCCTACTCATGTTTGATTTTCTCTGCATAGTGATGTTTGCTCACCGAAAACCTATGAATGTTATATCATTCGACTTGTTTGATAACGTATAGTACCTTGCTGAGCACGACTGTAAGCAAGAAAGCAGCGTAACGTAACATTAGGCTCATATTACAACGTAAACTATAAGCGAATTATGCTCCGTGTTTATAATCATGTTCCGGATGTGTATGTGTATGTTACAGGTATATAAATGTATATATTTATGTAACGTGAGAATTAAGGCGTACCACTGTGCTTAGCTATGAGGTACACTTGGCGTGTTCTTTGACTTGTTAAACAAAATGGTTACTGTTGACGAAGGCCTGTGGCCGAAAAATATTGAGCGCTAATTCGGTTCTAGTATATGTTGTAATATGAGCATAAGGTTATTTTACGCTGTATTGTTAAAGTTAGACCATCTAAAACCTACTGCTGCGGGTCATCTGAAGTCTTCCTATTTAAAATGTGCAGTACCTACGATTGGCTTTTAGTATCCATGTGAAATAAGTTGAACAAGAATCCATGCCTCATATTTTTCAGACATGATAATCAAGAAACCCAACATCCCTCCCAGTTGCAAATGCTTAGCATCTAGCTTAATGCCACATTAATTCCACACCCAAGACTACCAGCTGATCCAGAAGGAAGGCAATGCCAAAATTAGTCATGTCATCAAAGCATGGAATCAATCAACTTATGGAATAAACTGCAGAAATTGAAAACACTTCGATGACATTAACACGGTGATATCTCATGGTAATATATTCCGATTTGGCTGATTTGGTTGGGTTAGATTTGGTTGTGCTAGGTTTCGTTAGGTTATATTGGTCTAGCAAGGAATTATTTAAAAAGTATTTCATCTTCAAGACTGTGTAATTTTTGTTTTTCACAGTGTCAAGAGCAGTGGCGTACCGAAGGAGGGGCGGGGGCATTGGGGGCAGCTGACCCCCTGAGAGAGCTTGTGGGCCCCAAAAATCGCGCCGGGGTTCGGAAAATTGTGACCGGTTCCATAAAAATCCAGCTGGGCCCCCAAAAATCCCACCGGGTCCCTAAAAATCACATTGAAAGCAACACAAATAGCACAGGGAACTCTAAAAATGACTGGCGGGTCTCGAAATTGCATCAAGGCCCGTGAAGAAGAAAAAATGTTTGGGACCCAAAAATCGTTACGGGGCCACCAAAAATTACGTTGGAGCACCAGAAAGTGGGATCTGTTCTCTGAAAATATCACTGCGCCCCCCGCCCCAAAAAAAAATCCGCGCCGGGACTCCCGAAACGTCTCAACAGGGCCCCCGAAAATCATGCTGGTGCCTGAATAGGTTGGGCTGGGGACCATAGAAATCATGCTGGAGCCCAATAAATCTCACCGGAGCCCCAGAAAACGACGCTAGGGCCTCAAAGACAGGTCGGGCCCATGCAAATCACGCAGGGGGGCAAAAGATCAGGCCGGGACCCCTGAAGGTCGCGCTGGGGCTCCCAAGAAGTCGAACCGGGTCCCTGAAAATCACGTTGGGGGCCTTGAAACTTCGCGCATGGGACCCTGAAAATCACGCTGGGGTCCAAAAAAAGTTGTGCCAGTGTTCTTGAAAATCACGACGGGCCCCAAAAGATCAGGCCGGGCCCTTGAAAATCACACTGAGCCTGGGGGTGCCAAAAAGTCGCGCCCGGACCCCTAGAAATCACGCAAAGGACTCGACAGGTCACATCAGAGCCCCAAGTCTCATCGGGAACACCCCCTCCCCGCAAAAAAATGAAGGCGGGGCAACGAAAACAACAGTCCAGACATGGAAAATCGCTCTGGGTCCCAACAATCGCTCCAAAAGCCTCCAAAACGTGTTAGGCCCCACAAACGTGTCGAGGCTACTAAAACTCGCGCTAGGGATCCCAACAAAGGACCACCGGACCCACAAATTTCGCACTTAGACGCAAAAAAGTCGCGTCGCTGTCCTTGGAAATCACACTGGGAGCCCAAAAACTCGCACCGGAGCCCCACAAGTTGCAGCTGTCTTCCCAATAATCAATTCCTACCCAGAATGTCACTCTGAGGCCACAAAAACTGCGTCAAAGACCTAAAAACGGGTCGGGCCCCCGAAAAGAAATGTGTTTGGGCACATCAAAAATTCCATCGGGAGCACGAAGAATCGTACCGGGTCCCAAAAATACCGTGCAGGGGCTTACAAAAAATTAAACTCGACCACAAAAATCGCAAAGGTACTCTATGAAATCGACCTGAGGACCACACAATTCAACAGAGATCCAGAATGAAAATTTTCCAAGGACCATTCTTCCCTGAAGGGTGGGTGCCTCGGCTGAAAAAAAATCTCGTTGAGCAGCCGCAGTGGCGTACCAAAGAGACGAATGCCCCCCCTCCTGAAGGGGTGGGCTCCCAAGAATCGCACCGGGGTCCCAAAAAATCGCACTGTAGTCCCATGCATTCACATCAGGGCTCCAGGATTCCTTAGATAAATACAGCGGGCACCAAAAAAAACTCGCGAAGGCCCGAAAATTTTCGCTGAGGCCCGCCGAAAACTAGTATGTAGGGGATATTAGGAAACTAGTTGACCAGAGCTGCGAAGTAATATGGAGGAGGAGCAAGTTTCGGATTAAATAGCTTTAAAGCAAATGCATGGTTTTCTGTCCGTTAAGGTAATTCGGATTTGCCTCCAGATAAACCTGTCTAAAATTAAGTACAAAAAATGGATAGGTATGTTCAGATACAAGGTCAGCAAAGTATATTTTTGCACTTCAATGCACTTGGGTTTGATGTATGCACATGTACTGTACAAAAAGCTTAGTTCTCGTGATGGCTAAATGCATGCTAATGAGGCACTGAATGCCATTTATGCCATTTTGACATTCTTCAGCTGTTCGAGGACAGAGGGGTGAGTAACCTTGCTTTGCCTGCTTGGCTGCCTGATGCACTGAGTATGCTTACTGGCTCTTGTTCCCACGAATACTTCTGTATTGCAGCATGATAAGCTAAGTTCCTTTATTTGGTGCGTTTTTAAAAAGTAATATATAGGCAACGGAGTGGTGGATTTGTTCCTCTGCCGTGCCATGCCTAGGAAAAAGCATCACGAAATGAGGTTCCTTGTCTTGAAATCCTTCCCACTCCGCCTCACGTGGCATGACTGGATGATTTCCTCACCCCTGATATGTTTTCAGTTATGTGATGAGATGGACTGACTGGCAAGCGTGAGTGACTTCATCACGAATAATGTGGAGCCGGTATTCGCAGGCTTCAACAACATCGCACGTGTTACCCAAAGTTTGAACAAAGGTGTGTAGCCATGATTGCAGATTTGTCTCACCAAAGCACAAGGGTGCAAGCATTCGTCCGTGAGTCTTAATCGTCACACAACGATTATATGACAGTGGATGGACGCCGGATTGGATTCAGCACAAATCATCCCCTCAGGTCAACTTCATATAGCAAAATCGTCATAGGTCAAATGAGATCAGTGACCTCAGCTAACCAGTAAAAAGGCCAAGTATTTACTGGGGCCGATCAGTCTATGGGGAGCGGGGAGCGTTAGCTCAATCGTAAGGCGTTGGATTCTTGATCACCAGATCATGGGTTCGAATCCCACAACCGGCGGAATTACAAAGTCCATCCGCGACCAATAGACGTGACAAGCTGACGACGCTATATGGCCAAGAATTTGAATGCATCGCAAAAGAGCCCAAGGTTTGTTCGTCCGGTCAGTGTACAGTGGGTGACCGTAACCCGAAAATATGCATTGCTGAACATTTGCATGCTTATAGTGAACCAGGAAAATTTGCTGTTTTGCAAACATAGAGCGGACCTTGGGCATTTCTTTCGGTGTGAAATGTATTGCTGAGTTTCAACCCTCGCCGAGCCTGCTGGAAAATCCACCTTCGCCGAACCGATGTGTGTGGGGATCTTGAAAGTCCCTTCTAACTTGATTCATTCATAACACGGTACTTTTAGCATTCGCCGCAGTGGACAATGCTTGGAAAGTAAGTCCAAAGAAAGGTTAATTAGTTAGTTATTAGGGCTTTAGGGCGCATCGACTTCAATGGTCATGCAGCGCCCATCCAAAGAAAGGTTAAATCAGATCAAATATGGTCAGTTCATATGGGGTCAGGTCAGATCAGGTTGCTGGTTGGCCATTCAATGTCATGTCGCGCGACTTAAGCGGCTCTAAATCGAACTCAGATACGACCTCACGAGGAATAGCAACATTTTATGTACGATGGTATTGTGTAGATTATACATGATGCTTTAGCTGACCATGTCGTTAACCTTGAACACATATATTAACCTACAATGCTTCTTGCATTTTCTTGATCATTTTCAGTGTGAAAAATTCCCCCCAACATAAATTGTTCCCATTCAGTACGGTACGAACGCCGAAATTGACCTAACCTTAGGTCAGTAACCTTGACCTGACTTATAATTTCGAGGTAGCAGTTTGTTCGTCTTTGTGAAAGGACAGTATGTTCTGGGTTTGTTGCTTACATGCTACAACTACTCCGAATGACGGCACTTCTAATATTTTGGAACATTACTGATCTTACCTCGCCCAGGTTAATGGTCTTTGACGACCTGGGCCTGGCATTCGCACGAGATGTGTAAAACAGATGCATAAGAAGCTACTGAAAATGTTGTGCCCCAGCGTCTACTCATTCGGCTGCTATTCCGAGAAAAAAAGCCTGAGGGAGGCTCTCGAGAGCCCCAGCCCTGGCCCAGCGATCGTTGTGGTACCATCTGCAATAGTCTGCAAAATATCATTTGATAGAAAGCTTAAAATGAGATGGCAGGAAACCTATGCATGTTGTAACTTATTTTATTAAACATGAACTTGAAAACAAAAACTATTTAAGCATATACATGCAAGACTGAAGCAAGTTTTAAGTTCTTTAAATACCTACTAAATGAAAGAGTGTAGTATTTTTTTCCCCAATGTCGACCCCTGTTTCGTAAACAGCAGCCTATCCTATTCGGCTACACGCACTATTACAGGGTCGATTGATATTGGGCTTTCCTATCGCCAGCTATTCAAAAATTATGACAGCCAGCTTAGGAATGCCTCAGGATGGCAATACATATGTAATTTGTCTGCATACCTCCAGTTCACTACAACTGGTTGCTTTTTTTTGTCTTTTTGTTTGCAGATAGGCCACCACCAGTTATTAGTAGAAGTAGCCCCAGGAGCACCTCAGTTAGGTAACAAGCTAGTAACACCAAGGAACTCCTGGGGCCACAAAGTGAAACGTGTTATGAGGGGGAAAAGGAAGAAGTTGGATCCATGTACATACACATGCACAAGCACACAAACCTGCATATGCACACACATAAATAGTATCGTTATATCGTGTATCGTGTATCGTGTAGTGTCGTTCACTACGAGTTCAGTACGTGCGCACTGCCACTTGTTGGCGCAGTCGGACACTAGGTGTGGTACTGTCATTTGGTCGGACACTAGGTGTGGTACTGTCATTTGGTCGGACACTAGGTGTGGTACTGTCATTTGGTCGGACACTAGGTGTGGTACTGTCATTTGGTCGGACACTAGGTGTGGTACTGTCATTTGGTCGGACACTAGGTGTGGTACTGTCATTTGGTCGGACACTAGGTGTGGTACTGTCATTTGGTCGGACACTAGGTGTGGTACTGCCATTTGGTCGGACACTAGGTGTGGTACTGCCATTTGGTCGGACACTAGGTGTGGTACTGCCATTTGGTCGGACACTAGGTGTGGTACTGTCATTTGGTCGGACACTAGGTGTGGTACTGTCATTTGGTCGGACACTAGGTGTGGTACTGTCATTTGGTCGGACACTAGGTGTGGTACTATCATTTGGTCGGACACTAGGTGTGGTACTGTCATTTGGTCGGACACTAGGTGTGGTACTGTCATTTGGTCGGACACTAGGTGTGGTACTGTCATTTGGTCGGACACTAGGTGTGGTACTGTCATTTGGTCGGACACTAGGTGTGGTACTGTCATTTGGTCGGACACTAGGTGTGGTACTGCCATTTGGTCGGACACTAGGTGTGGTACTGCCATTTGGTCGGACACTAGGTGTGGTACTGCCATTTGGTCGGACACTAGGTGTGGTACTGTCATTTGGTCGGACACTAGGTGTGGTACTATCATTTGGTCGGACACTAGGTGTGGTACTGTCATTTGGTCGGACACTAGGTGTGGTACTGCCATTTGGTCGGACACTAGGTGTGGTACTGTCATTTGGTCGGACACTAGATGTGGTACTGCCATTTGGTGGGACACTAGGTGTGGTACTGCCATTTGGTCGGACACTAGGTGTGGTACTGCCATTTGGTCGGACACTAGGTGTGGTACTGCCATTTGGTCGGACACTAGGTGTGGTACTGCCATTTGGTCGGACACTAGGTGTGGTACTGTCATTTGTAGTTGGCGGCAACGTAGAGCTGACGTGGCAAATATGCCGATCAGTTGAGCGGAAGGAGTGCGGCACTGAACTGAGGTGGCGCTGGCCGTACCTGCTGTCGGGCTAGTAAGTTACGTACGGGCGTTGGCCGAGGTTGGGCCGTGCTTAAGTTTTGTTCTTATGTAGGCTGTAGAAGACTCGGCTGGGATGCCAATACAGGAGTGGCATTGGAGAGCGTGTTGGCGCGGACGACAGTGAACGGACACTATGAAGTGGACTTGTCGACACAGTCCGACGTCCTCACCAATCAGCCAGCCGTGACCATAGTGATAACGCTGACATGGCGCAATATGTTCTTGGCTGCTAACTGCCCCTCTCCCAAGCCCCCAATACACAATTTGGTAACGATGACTCCTTATTTTCAGGGGATGCCATTCGGCAGATGATGACCCTGCTGAGTGCCACTCCGATCTGCTCCAACGTTCCCTATCACGACACACCCTCATCCAGAGGGCGGCCGAACGCATCGGGGAGCATACACTGACGGAAACAAGCGATCAACTCGAGGCTCTTGTTTGCTCGGTATTTGCTTTCTCAGTGTTCCATATGAAGTTCCTGGAAAAAATGAACGCTTTCGTGACATATATCTACGCATAAATGATTGTGTTGGATGCGAAGCTTGTGTCCCGCACTGAGCCTTCAAGTTTCACCAGCAGGTGATGCAAGCGTCTTTCGCAAACCCAGTCCAGCAAGTGAAGCATAATGCGTAGCTGTGTAGTTACTCGGCTTCTGCGCACTTCCCTCCATTTATATATACTTGTACTTCCATTTACTTCTTGTGCAGTCAGACCTTGTACCTCCCAGCTATGCACCCGACGGTGTGAACCTCTATGTACGTTTCGATGTTACAATTTTGCGCAGTTAGACATAGCGCTTCCTGTCCTGTGCGATGTGAAGGATGTTAATCAGTCCTTTGAAGGCATCGTTTTACGTTGTTCGGCATCACACTAACCGAATCTGTCCATTTGCACTTTCCGGCTGCGTCCGGTACGGTGTGAGAGAGTGTCCAGGTATGGCACATCTCGGCTGTAATCGTCCGGTACGGTGTGAGAGAGTGTCCAGGTATAGCACATCTCGGCTGTAATCGTCCGGTACGGTGTGAGAGAGTGTCCAGGTATAGCACATCTCGGCTGTAATCGATGCGGTATGGTGTGCAATCGTTCGGTACGGTATGAGAGAGTGTCCAGGTATAGCACATCTCGGCTGTAATCGATGCGGTATGAAAGTGGCCGTAAAGTGTGTCCAGCCTCCGAAGTCCACCCAGAACTATGTCACGGGGAATAAATTTATTAGCCACACTATGTGTGCAATATTTAAGTGCATGGTTGCTAGTGGAAAAGCGAATTGAAAGCGGTATGTTTGGACAAGATATTTGCATTACTATTGCTGAGCGTGGTTCTTTGGACTTCCCTACTATTTAATGCTTTATTTTGTGCTATTATTTGCCAACCATGCTTAGGGGAAGTACCCCAGGAGAGCGCACTTGTCGCTTCCTGAGGGGTACTCATGAGCCGTCGCGAGACCAATCGCTGTTCCCAAGATGGCGCTAACCCCACCCCCTTCCAAATCCACCCCGGAGTATCACCCTCCCAAATCCACAATTTTTCGCAGTATCATCTTAAGTAACAGTGCGATATAGCAGCATATAAGCATTTGGTGCTATTTCTAGCTTCAATGCTGAAATGCTTGCACATGAAAGTGAAGAGTGATAAAATTGGGTACTTGATGGATGAAGCTAAAATATTAGCATCTTAATCCTACTTATTTCTTACACCACCCCAAGTATTATAAAAGAAAACATCAAAAAGGGGCTATTCCTTGAGCACTATTGCGCACCAGTCTTCCATAGCTCATGATTCCTAGCACCATACACATTCATAAATTGAGTATGGTGCTAAAATATCTGGGATGCGAAGTGTAGCATCCAAGATAGCACCCAAAAGCCTGCTTAAACCAAGCTGGAGGAGGGAACCCGTTTTATACCATCTGGATTAGCACCCCTCCGAGACTAAGCCTCAGTTTACCGTGTGCTGGCTTCAAGCAGCAAGCTCTTTCGACTATCCCAGCCCTTACTACTTCAGAAGTGCACACGGCAGTCGACATAACTTTGTTAATTATTAGTGGAGGTACCATATATGCAATTCGCTTAAGAAAGAAAGACTATAAACCATGCCCACGAACTTACCTGGAGTGACCTCCAAAATAGTGTTTGCTTCAGATTAAGGAGCATACAAGAAACCTACAAAAGCATATTATGATGGGGTTACCTTATAGTCTCGTCAGGATATTAATATTATAATGCATAGTACATTAGCATTGATAAAGGACAATGTTCAGGCAGGTCTTTCCCCTGCCAAAGTAAAGTATACGATCGGTTGTAATGGCTT
Source organism: Ashinkailepas kermadecensis (assembly GCA_034440615.1). Taxonomy (NCBI): domain Eukaryota; kingdom Metazoa; phylum Arthropoda; class Thecostraca; family Neolepadidae; genus Ashinkailepas; species Ashinkailepas kermadecensis. Next base: position 36,161 of record JAOTOM010002012.1, on the reverse strand, counting down.
CTGTTGGCTTTGCATGCGCAAACAGAGGAGAAAAACTGCCCAGTTTACCAAGGTATGTGACTCGAGTATTCACATGACTTACTCTGCCGTCTGGCGGTGATGGCGGAGAGGCGCCCCAGACCGTACTCCTACTGGCGAGGCTTTCCCCAGCAGAAACAGGCGGTGGTTGGTGGTGGTTCGTGAGTTTAGGTCGCTTCGACTACCAGGTCAACATACACAGGCTCTAGTCGTATTCATGCTTTAGCTACTTGGAGCGACGGCCAGATTTCGATGACTTAGCAGTTGATGTACACCACCAAAACTCCGTCAAACAATATTTCGGTAGGAAAATAACTGGGATGCAATCCAGCCTAACTGCTAGCCAGATGGGGCCCGACATTTTCTGCCTTTATAATCACAGAGGATATGAAAATATGAGCGATAACACCTGGTTCCTGTACAGGGGAGACAGAGGAGCACATAACAGTGAAAACATGCTTTATTGCAGTATGCAATTATGACGATGATGGGCTCATTCTCCGGTCGGAGGTTGATGCATTCTGCTTGCGTTGCAGCTGTGAGCATCGGTTGGCAGTGGTTGATAGGCTAACCGATGTTTGAGGTGGGGGTTGCCAATCTTTAAAAACAGCATAGACACTCATTATAAGAAAAGAGGGCTTGCTTTTCGGTATTCCAGGGAGGGCTGATCGACGGATTTGGTGGGCACTGGTTCAGTGTCCAGAGTGCAACCAAGAAGGGCCCTTGTGTGTGCACATGACTGGCAAACCGGCACGACCACCGGAGTCCCCAATAATATGATGACCGTTGTTTGGGATGGTGGTCACGTGAGCACATGACCGACAGTCCTACGTGACCGCCGACAGGTGGTGGTTTGAAGCTTCCAGTAATTGACCAATCAGGTTAAATGCAAGCGTTGGTATTCTGAACGAAGTACAGGCGATTCATGTCAATTTCAGTCAACTCACTTCAGTCCGAAACGAAAAAATTACTTTGACTTTCTGGAAGCAACCCACACTGATCTCGTGCGCCGAAAAAATACGCTGCCAACGTCTATGCTGGTCACGTTCATAAGATTATTTGTGACATTGGCACTCGAGTCGAGAGTGCCGGCGCGTGTGTAAAGGTGTGAAGGCAGCTGGGCGTCGACACGGGTTGACAGCAGGTGTCATGGCCGCCGCCGCCGTGACACCGCCGACTCCGTGACACCGCCGACTCCGTGACACCGCCACCGCGACACCGCCACCGTGACACCACCACCGTGACACCGCTGCCGTGACACCGCCGCCGTGACACCGCCGCCGTGACACCGCCGCCGTGACACCGCCGCCGTGACACCGCCACCGTGACACCGCCGCCGTGACACCGCCACCGTGACACCGACACCGTGACACCGCCACCGCGACACCGCCACCGTGACACCGCTGCCGTGACACCGCCGCCGTGACACCGCCACCGTGACACCGCCACCGTGACACCGCCGCCGTGACACCGCCACCGTGACACCGCCGCCGTGACACCGCCACCGTGACACCGCCGCCGTGACACCGCCACCGTGACACCGCCACCGTGACACCGACACCGTGACACCGCCACCGTGACACCGCCACCGCGACACCGCCACCGTGACACCGCTGCCGTGACACCGCCGTCGTGATACCGCCGTCGTGACACCGCCACCGTGACACCGCCGCCGTGACACCGCCACCGTGACACCGCTGCCGTGACACCGCCACCGTGACACCGCCGCCGTGACACCGCCACCGTGACACCACCACCGTGACACCGCCACCGTGACACCGCCGCCGTGATACCGCCGCCGTGATACCGCCACCGTGACACCGCCGCCGTGACACCGCCGCCGTGATACCGCCACCGTGACACCGCCACCGTGACACCGCTGCCGTGACACCGCTGCCGTGACACCGCCGTCGTGATACCGCCGTCGTGACACCGCCACCGTGACACCGCCGCCGTGACACCGCCGCCGTGACACCGCCACCGTGACACTGACACCGTGACACCGACACCGTGACACCGACACCGCGACACCGCCACCGCGACACCGCCACCGTGACACCGCTGCCGTGACACCGCTGCCGTGACACCGCCGTCGTGATACCGCCGTCGTGACACCGCCACCGTGACACCGCCGCCGTGACACCGCCGCCGTGACACCGCCACCGTGACACCGCCGCCGTGACACCGCTGCCATGACACCGCTGCCGTGACACCGCTGCCGTGACACCGCCACCGTGACACCGCCGCCGTGACACCGCCACCGTGACACCGCCGCCGTGACACCGCCACCGTGACACCGCCGCCGTGACACCGCCACCGTGACACCGCCACCGTGACACCGCCACCGTGACACCGCTGCCGTGATACCGCCGCCGTGATACCGCCACCGTGACACCGCCGCCGTGACACCGCCGCCGTGACACCGCCGCCGTGATACCGCCGTCGTGACACCGCTGCCGTGACACCGCTGCCGTGACACCGCCGTCGTGATACCGCCGTCGTGACACCGCCACCGTGACACCGCCGCCGTGACACCGCCACCGTGACACCGCCACCGTGACACCGCTGCCGTGACACCGCTGCCGTGACACCGCCGTCGTGATACCGCCGTCGTGACACCGCCACCGTGACACCGCCGCCGTGACACCGCCGCCGTGACACCGCCACCGTGACACCGCCGCCATGACACCGCTGCCGTGACACCGCTGCCGTGAACCGCCACCGTGACACCGCCGCCGTGACACCGCCACCGTGACACCGCCGCCGTGACACCGCCACCGTGACACCGCCGCCGTGACACCGACACCGTGACACCGCCACCGTGACACCGCCACCGTGACACCGCTGCCGTGACACCGCCGCCGTGGTGACACCGCTGCCGTGACACCGCCGCCGTGACACCGCTGCCGTGACACCGCCACCGTGACACCGCCACCGTGACACCGCCACCGTGACACCGCTGCCGTGACACCGCTGCCGTGACACCGCCGCCGTGATACCGCCGCCGTGACACCGCCGCCGTGATACCGCCGCCGTGACACCGCCGCCGTGACACCGACACCGTGACACCGCCACCGTGACACCGCCGCCGTGACACCGCTGCCGTGACACCGCCACCGTGACACCGCCACCGTGACACCGACACCGTGACACCGCCACCGTGACACCGACACCGTGACACCGCCGCCGTGACACCGCTGCCGTGACACCGCCACCGTGACACCGCCACCGTGACACCGACACCGTGACACCGCCGACAGCGCTGCAGCACGGCCGCGCCACCAACCCACCTCGAACACGGCGTTTGCGTGATTCTGCACGGTGCCGGCCTCCATGACCGGCTCGGTGCCGGTACCGAGCAGCTGGTAGATGGCGCCCACCACCTCGGTCATCTCCATCTTGGTGATGAAGCCGTCGTGGTTGATGTCGTACAGCGAGAATATCCAGGCGATCTTGTCGTGGAGCGAGCCGCGCGCCACCAGCGACAGAGACGACAGGAACTCCTGCGACAGCAGAGAGCGCAGGTTGACAGCGAGTGATAGCCAGGACAGAACTGCCCCTGTCCTACACCCAGGCACAACACAGAGAGCAAGAGCGAGTGTGTGTGTGTGTGTGTGTGTGTGTGTGTGTGTGTGTGTGTGTGTGTGTATGTGTGTGTATGTATGTGTATGTGCGTGCGTGCGTGCGTGCGTGCGTGCGTGAGAGAGAGAGAGAGAAAGAGAGAGAGAGAGAGAGAGAGAGAGAGAGCGAGAGAGCGAGAGAGCGATAGAGCGAGAGAGCGAGAGAGCGAGAGAGCGAGAGAGCGAGAGCCAGAGAGCGAGAGCGAGAGCGAGAGCGAGAGCGAGAGCGAGAGCGAGAGCGAGAGCGAGAGCGAGAGCGAGAGCGAGAGAGAGCGAGAGCGAGAGCGAGAGCGAGAGAGAGAGAGAGAGAGAGAGAGAGAGCGAGAGAGAGAGAGAGAGAGAGAGAGAGAGAGAGAGAGAGAGAGAGAGAGAGAGAGAGAGAGAGAGAGAGAGAGAGAGAGAGAGAGAGAGAGAGAGAGAGAGAGAGAGAGAGAGAGAGAGAGAGAGAGAGAGAGAGAGAGACAGAGACAGAGACAGAGACAGAGACAGAGACAGAGACAGAGACAGAGACAGAGACAGAGACAGAGACAGAGACAGAGACAGAGACAGAGACAGAGACAGAGACAGAGACAGAGACAGAGACAGAGACAGAGACAGAGACAGAGACAGAGACAGAGACAGAGACAGAGACAGAGACAGAGACAGAGACAGAGACAGAGACAGAGACAGAGACAGAGACAGAGACAGAGACAGAGACAGAGACAGAGACAGAGACAGAGACAGAGACAGAGACAGAGACAGAGACAGAGACAGAGACAGAGACAGAGACAGAGACAGAGACAGAGACAGAGACAGAGACAGAGACAGAGACAGAGACAGAGACAGAGACAGAGACAGAGACAGAGACAGAGACAGAGACAGAGACAGAGACAGAGACAGAGACAGAGACAGAGACAGAGACAGAGACAGAGACAGAGACAGAGACAGAGACAGAGACAGAGACAGAGACAGAGACAGAGACAGAGACAGAGACAGAGACAGAGAGAGAGAGAGAGAGAGAGAGAGAGAGAGAGAGAGAGAGAGAGAGAGAGAGAGAGAGAGAGAGAGGAGACAGGAGAAAGGGAGAGAGGGGGAGATGACAACGTGGCATTAGCCAGGAAGTGAGACATGGCTCCTGACCATAGCTACAGCAGAAACTACCACATCTTATTGGAGAACGCATTTACCTGTCAGTGGAACAGTGGCGGATAGAGATGGAGATGGAGATGGAGATGGGGTTGGAGATTGGCATGGAGATAGAGATAGAGATAGAGATAAATATAGAGTAGTGCACACGTACTAAACTTTTGGCAGTGTGCACGTGTGCAATAGTGCACACGTGCACACCGCCAAAAGAAAGCTGATGTATCGCAGATGGCTGATGCCTAGGAACTACAACGGAATTTCTGTTCGACTTGGTGTTCAAATGGAAAAGTTGCACTACGCGAAGAAGGCAGACATTTATTTTGCGTGAGAAGTAAACTCAAATCCCCAATGGGACATAATCTAATTGTTTTCACCAACATGCATTGGCGGAAGGCGAACGCTTGCCTCAAGGTATGGAGTATATCGTGATGCACCTAATTATTCAACTCCATGAGCAGTTAAGTAACCGGACAAGTTGCAGCCGATTTCCTCTGAGCTACCACGGGCTTGGAGAAAGGAGAAATAGGAGTGAGGGTCAATGACAAATGAACTTTGGGTATGCTACACAATAGCGTCAGAATAATGTTCGGTTCATGCCTCTTGCATGGCCAAGATCCAGTCAAGGGCATGCCATTGACGACCGGCTATTCTTCTGGTGTTTTCACTGCCAGAGAATATCAAATTCCAACCACAGATAACTATTATTCGAAAATGTATTTCTGTTTCAAATGAAGCCTTCGAAATGTGCCATAATAGTTCAAGAGGCGTCGAGGTACCCTATGCTATTGCACTATGGCACTCTCGCATGTCGAGAGCGTTCCGACAGCCCTCACACCCGAAGGTCCTGGCTGCCACCCCGTCACCATTTCGCCCCGGCAGCCCTCACACCCGAAGGTCCTGGCTGCCACCCCGTCACCACTTCGCCCCGGCAGCCCCCCCCCCCCCTCCCTTTCCCCGCCCCTCCCCCCCGAAGGTCCTGGCTGCCACCCCGTCACCATTTCGCCCCGGCAGCCCTCACATCCGAAGGTCCTGGCTGCCACCCCGTCACCACTTCGCCCCGGCAGCCCTCACACCCGAAGGTCCTGGCTGCCACCCCGTCACCATTTCGCCCCGGCAGCCCTCACACCCGAAGGTCCTGGCTGCCACCCCGTCACCATTTCGCCCCGGCAGCCCTCACACCCGAAGGTCCTGGCTGCCACCCCGTCACCATTTCGCCCCGGCAGCCCTCACACCCGAAGGTCCTGGCTGCCGCCCGTCACCACTTCGTCTCCAATTGCGAAAACACAGAGGTGCTGAGGATAACTAGACAACAAATCAAATGGTACCAAATTAGTTTCTTTTCCGTTTAGCATGTGGCAATCGTGGACAGATTATGAATAAGACATCCCGCAGAATCGGTATAATATCTTAGTGTAAGTCATGTATGGAATATATTTAACAATACAGCCACAAGCGAAGATTCGGAGCGTTGCTTAGATTGGTACGAATTAAGCGACATTTGATTTTACTGCATCACCAACCTGTTCAAGGGCCCGGTCAAATCCTTGCAGTTCACAACAAGCTTGACAGAGAATGGGCCGAATCTTCAATGACTCTTTGACTGGCACCGAGTTGGAAGCCGTCACCGATGTCGCAAATGTTACCTAAGATGCATTTTGACTTGCGACGAATGAAATCTTATTCTATTTAATTGAAGGCTATCAGCTCGACTTGACAAGAATGAAATGATTGTTGATGCTGCAAGGTTGACTCCTCAAGGAAAAGTCATATCCTCTTGACGACATTGAAAACACTGGTGATACTGGCTGCAGTAGAACATACAAAAGCTAAAATATTGCTCAAGATAGTCATACTCGCCCGACAAATTGCATTATTCCGTGATCTGGCATTATCTGAGCATATCTGTGATATCTAAATATCTATAAACAATGTATCATGAGCTGTCGCGAACGACGATATGACCGTTTTCAGGTGGCCACGACAAAACCGCACATTTAGTGCGGGGTCTGCCTGATGCGGAGTTGCCTCCCTCAATGCTGTGGAGCCTAATAATAATGCATCTATTTTCCTCCCCCAATCGATTTCATAGTACATCATTCGTGCTTCATGTCTCTCTGCACTACGTTTGATGACCCACCAGCATTGTATTACGAAGTTGCGAGTAGTTGGCGGCTTGGTCTGCCGGCGAATGCTCCCGGTGTGGTGTTCTCCACATCCGATCGCTACATGTGAGTGAAATGCTGCTGCTGTGGATAACACACGGAAAGGTGACGAAGTGGGAACAGTGATGCGCTCCAGTATTTGCATTCAGCTCCTGTCTGCCATTTATAAACGACAAAATCACCCACATGACGAGATGCGACTATAGGGAGTCGATAGGCACTGCCAGCATAGCTTTGTTCACTTTTCCACGTCATGATGTTCTACTTCTCCACTGGGTATTCTGCTTGTGCCTTTATTTCAACCTTACTTTACTTCTCCGGATATGCTTCAGATGCACGCACTGTAAGAGCTCTAAAAGGAACCGAGAGCTATGGCGAACTTTCAATTTAAAATTCAAATGATGGCTGTGTTCGTCGCGGCTACTATGTATCACCAGTTGGGCCACCGACAGCCGGCAGCGGATCGACAATCAGCCCGAGGTGAGCGGTATTGGGGGCCGACTATTGTTCGGCTGCAGTACCCGAGCGACCTCGGTCACCTTCCGCCCACCGTTTTCTGGCGCCGGTACTGTACACCACTGGTGCGGAGTCACCGAGAGGTGGCGAGGACACCAGCGATCAGCCACCATTTTCCAGGCCGCGGGCGGTGAGGCACTCGAGGCCCACCCTTGTCTGGCAGCCCAAAACGACCGTGAGACGCATTGCGCCTAGATTGGTCATTCAAGTATAGGTGTTTCCCCACAAGTTGGGAGGGTAGTGGCCAGACGGTTGACGCGGTCCACAACTCGAGAGCTCACAGGACATCGGGGCGTGGGCAAGGTTGGGCGTTGTCGAGCTACGCGTCGCGAACGGCTGGTCACGGTAGACCAAGTCAAAGCAGACGGTTTGAGCAGATGTGATGTTTGACGGCTGATAATTACGGTGCCGAGAGCAACTTGGACGTTGTGGGACGAACTTTGGCAATACTCGTGGCGACTGTGTGACGACTGTTGAGACTGAACTAACGGTATGAGAAGCCGTTGCCGTTTGCTTTCCAGCAAGCCATGTGAATAGAGGGTAAAATAAGCAGTAATATTTTCGAAAAAGTGATCGCCGAGCGAGGCATGCACTATGCATCACGGGCCAGGAGACGAACTTCCCTACAGACCCATGAACAGACCCATGTCTTCAACGAACAGGGTTCGGTTGCAGTAGTAAGGTCAAAGTGAATAATTTCGTGTCGCGTATGGCCATGGCACACGCTTATATAATCTAGATGTCCTGTCACACATCTCATCAGAGTTCGCTGCAGAAGTTATAGAGAGGGGCACTTCTGCTATTGAACAAGTACACCGCCACGCCATGGCAAACTGCGCTTTACCACTGTTGATGTTGAGCTAGCGCTGACCAAGCAGAGCTGGGAGCTGAATCGAATTTCCGCTGAATCGCACGGTCAAGAGAGATCGAGGTGATTGCTGAATAGGTCCGGCTGGCCGGTGCTGAACAATTTCTCAACAAGAGGCCTCGCAGCATTGATGCAGTCTCCAAACGGCAGTGCTCGTATATCGTAATCCGTATTTATGGCGATTGGTATGTCAAAGTTCCATTTCCACAATGTGATGCAATATGGCTCGAGCAACGATCCAAAGTTTCTGTCCGAGTCTGGTAGTGATCCATCGTCCCGTCTGGGTCTGGTAGCGATCCATCGTTCCAGCCTGGACTTCGTGGCGATTCATCGTTCTCGTTTGGATCGGGTAACGATCCATCGTCCCCGTCTGGGTCTGGTGGTGATCCATCGTTCATGTTTGGGTTGGATATGGATATATCGTTCTCGTCTGGGTCGAGTAGGGATCCAACGTTCCCCTCTGAGTCGGGTGGCGATTCAACGTTCCCGTCTGGGTCGCCAGGATTCCGTGTCATTCACCTCCCGTGATCGTCTCCCTATGCTATTCCTGTCTGACTGCTCGCTATTTGGTGCTTTTGAATCGCAGCGATGTCCTCATCTCGTGCACTGAACTCTGCCCCGGTAGACAAATACTGATGTCACATGTGTTGTGACAAAGTGAGTCTTCAGGGACACCAGACCACGATCGCAACGTTCATGGTATCTCCCACACATTGTGATGCTAGTGCAGAGCGAAGCAAAAGCAAATCCAGTAGTATATGGCTTTGGTACTAGATCGCTTCTCCGAGATGCTTCATTTCGCGAATTACCTACATGAAGATGCTACTTGATGAAGTTACTTCACCTCCTTGCCATGGTATTGCGCATGCTAATCGTCCCTTCAGTGCTCTGCAACGAAAGAAGTGTCACTGTGCCGATTGTTGATCGGAACACAATTTATATGATGCCAATGCATATTTATACTTGTTCGTGGTTCGGAGCTAGATCAGTGGATAATTCGACGGACAATATTGCTTTCCTCATTGTTCTCATATTCAGCCCTCTTGCGCTATTGACCGGCAGCACCACTATTGAGGGCTGCACGTGGTGTTGGAATGTGACAAGAGGACAACTAAGGACAACTAAGGAATGTGACAAGAGATGTGTTTATATGTCGCTAGTATTATGGAAAATGGTACAAAAACTAATATCACGTTCGTGGCTAAGATGTCAACTGTTTTACCTGTGCATTGGCAATTTTTTTGCATGAAACGACTCCCTCGTCGTCAGCTTTGGGATGTTGGAGAGCCGATAAATATCAGCCGGTGCACCGAACTCCAGCACACACCTCAGCAGTATGAGGTCAGTTCCATGGCCCCAGACTGATCCCCAGTTAGCGCATCTCCGGAGGCGACACTTGTCCTCTCGACGTGTCAGACGGAAGGCATGCCGACACAGCAGCGTCGCGGCCCAACACAGCATGGCCTCGCCTCGCAAAGTGTTTTGTTGGCGTCCCAACGGGCAGCCACACGGTCACGACTGAAAAACATGCCCACACACGGCGGAAGTTGGCAGCCCAGTGCGCGTGTCGGCAGCGGAAATGAAGCAGTCAGCCAGCCGGTGCCAAGCGCCAGATGAACCGCATAACTAATTCCCTGCGGATCAACACACACCGGATGGACCGCACAACTAATCCCCTGCGGACCGACACGCACATGATGGACCGCATAACTAATCTCCTGCAGGTCAACACACACCGGATGGACCGCGTAGCGAATCCCCTGCGGACCAACACGCACATGGTGGACTGCATAACTAATATCCTGCAGGTCAACACACACCGGATGGACCGCATAGCTAATCCCCTGCGGACCAACACGCACATGATGGACTGCATAACTAATATCCTGCAGGTCAACACACACCGGATGGACCGCATAGCGAATCCCCTGCGGACCAACACGCACATGATGGACCGCATAACTAATCCCCTGCGGATCAACACACACCGGATGGACCGCATAACTAATCCCCTGCGGACCGACACGCACATGATGGACCGCATAACTAATCTCCTGCAGGTCAACACACACCGGATGGACCGCATAGCTAATCCCCTGCGGACCAACACGCACATGATGGACTGCATAACTAATATCCTGCAGGTCAACACACACCGATAGACCGCATAGCTAATCCCCTGCGGACCAACACGCACATGATGGACCGCATAACTAATCCCTGCGGACCAACACGCGCCGGATGGACCTAACTAATCCCCTGCAAGCACGTTGCTGGGCGTTGCTGGGCGTTGCAACAAGCACGTTGCTGCCTGAGAAGCTGCATGCTGAATCGACTAGTGAAAAACAAATTAGTGACGAGGGTCATTCAGAAGTAATATATATCATGCAAAATGTCTAGCCTGGTATTAATAGTGGTATTCAGGAGTAATACGTAGTCCACACCAAGCAAAATATCTGGCCTGGCATTAATGGTGGTATTCAGGATTAATATATAAGCTATATCATTCACAATGTATGATCTGGTATTAAAATTAGTATTCAGAGGTAATCTATATCATGGAAATGTTTGGCCTGGCATTAAAGGTAGCATTCAAGGCTAATCTATATCACGCAAATGTCTGGCCTGGAATAATAACAGAATTCAGGAGTAGTCAATGCTATGCAAAATGTATGGCCTGGTATTAATGGTGGTAGTCAGGAGTAATCTGTATTTTATATCATGCACAATGTCTTGCCTGGTATTAATAGTAGTATTCGGGAGTAATCTGTAATCTTATATCATACACAATATGTCGTGTGGTAATAAAAACAATATTCAGGGTTATCTATATCATGCAAATGTTTGGCCTCATATTAAAGGTAGCATTCAGGGATAATATATGTCATGCAAAATGTCTGGCCTGGTATGAATGGTGGTATTCCGGGGTAATCCCATAGCATGCAAATGTCTGTCCTGGTAATAATCTGGCCTGGTATTAATAGTGATTCAGATATTGAAAAGTATCTATATGATGCAAAATGTCTGGCCAGGTATTAATAGCAGTAGCTATATATTCGGCAGGCTATGTCGGTACAGCAGAGAATCTATCCAACCAAGATGGCAATGCCAAAATGCGTGTGATTGCGGAAAATCGTGGTCACAAAATATAGCAATATGCAAGGCTCCATAAGCGTCAAAACATTCATGAATTTGGCGTAAAGAAATGCAAATTCATATGAATTGTAATTATTTCGTAATTCGGTACCGGTTCCACAAGTCGCTAAATATCCTTCATTTGATTTCAATTTTATAATTACTTCATTTTTATTCAATTCATTTCTTCAATATTTATCAGAAGACCTGCATAGCGATATTAGTCATACAAAATAGTTGGAAACTGATAAAGTTTAAATTGTATATACAGAAGGCTAAATGAAGCTTGAGAGCTGTCACGGATGACGGCAACTATTCTGGTATTGTATCTGCCCGTCTGTTCTAATATCGTCGCAATGCCTTACTGGAATTGCCGCAGATTCGTCCCTGACAAACCCATGGCTTCTGTGTCACTGGCATAACGGAGTATGTGTGTCAATGTTATCTTGATTATGCAATTCCGTGTAATGACAGTGGATGGTTTCAATGATGGCCCAGAAGTAGCTGTGAGTTGAGCGGGCAATAGATTCCTGACACTGACGTTAATTTACGGAAGACATGACGCGGTAGTGGGTGTTGGTTTTACGACACGTCGACCGTTGAGTCATGCAGCGTCGGCAACCTCTCCCGCCGATTGGGCGCGGGTGAAGAGTAGGACAGGTGAGACTCGAACCCACAATCTCTCGATTGTGAGACGGACAACTTACCCCTAGACTACTCGTCCCCGGAAGACATGCTGTGTTCGTAACAGAGTAACATGAAGCACTGCGAGCTTCCAGACGCGACTATGCCCCACACATTGATCTCCATCCTCAACATCACGCATCCACAGCCATTGATCTTGCCAATCCCTCACCAAAGTCCAACTGACACAACACCTCGGATATATCCAGCTGGAGGTTTTTCTTTAAAAGAAACAACACATTTTGTGTTATCTGCCGATATTAATTGGACGCTGGAGGAGTGATCATCCGTCACCGACGTGTTCGGTACATCACACCTGATTGGTGTTGGTACTGCGGGTCTGATTGGGTTCACGTGCTGCGCCTACACAAACGGAAGCAATTACAGCAGCACGGATGCCGACACTACCACAGCAGTACTGAGGCAGATATTGCAGTGGTGCTAGAGAAGGTGTCACAGCAGTACTGAAGCAGATACCACAGTGGTGCTAGGGCAAGTGCAGCAGCAGTACTGAGGCAGATACTGCGGTGGTGCTGGGGTAGGTGCTACAGCACTACTGAAGCAGATTCTGCAGTGGTCCTAGGGCAATTGCTACAGCAGTATTGATGCAGATATCCGCAGTGGTGCTGTGGCTGGTGCTGCGACATTACTGAGGAGGATACCGCAGTAGTGCTAGGGCAGGTGCTACGATAGTACTGGGACAGGTACCGCGGTGGTGCTGGGGAAGATGCCACGGCAATACTGAGGAAGATACCGCAGTAGTGATGGGGAAGGTGCTACAGCATTACTGAAGCAGATACTGCAGTGGTGCTAGGACAGATGCCACGATAGTACTGGGGTAGATACCGCAGTGGTGCTGGGGAAGGTGCCATAGCAATACTGAGGAAGATACCACAGTAGTGCTGGGGCAGGCGCCACGATAGTACTGGGGCAGATGCGGCGGACACGCAGCGGTGATGGGGCTTGTGGCGCGGCAGTGCTGGGGCAGCCCTGAAGCAGTCCCGGGGCAGACAATCACAGTAGTGCCTGGATCACCAGCAGCGGGACGACCTTGTCCCTGTTCATCACCAGTCTGCCACAGCCATGTATATTACGTCCTACCTCCCTGTCTCTAACCCTGATTCGTCACCAGGCTACAACAGTGATGCACATTCCGTCATATCACCCTATCCTTGACCTTGATTCGTCACCAGGCTACAAGTCATGCATATTCCGTCGTACCATCCTGTCCCTGACCGGAGGCCTTCCAGGCAAGTTCATAAAATTCAAATCTGAATTCTTGCAACAAAAACGATTACTAGCTGCACTCCAAGAAACTCACTTTCGAGATTCTGACTCCACTTGGAACAAAATCCCAGATTACACTTGGCACGTCGACAACGTAAACGGCCCAAATAGGAAATGGGGCGCAGCCATACTCATTTCAAACAGCATACCTCACCGTCGAGTAACGTTAAATACTCCCCTGAATTGCGTAGCAGTCGGCCTCAAAATTGCCCATTACCAAACCACAGTCATTTCACTATACATCTCGCCGTCAGCTGAAACCCCCACACCACAGGAGCCGAACGACTTGCTGCTTCAGGCCCCTCCACCAGTTCTCATTATGGGAGACTTTAATGCTAAACACCCCTCCTGGGGAAGCGACTAGACTGACGCTAGAGGGCGCGAAATTCACCAGTTTATTTCGGACCACAACCTAGTACTTCTTAACACCGGGGCCGCCACCCGCTACAACCCGACCTTAGGAGGATCGGACAGTTGCATTGACTTAACCTGCTGCTCCCAACGACTTAGCTCACTATTTGACTGGACAGTTTCAGACGTTCCCGGGCTAAGCGACCACTAACCAATCACAATTAGGCTCAGCACGGACGCTATCCACCACACTAAGCTATTTGGACAATCTTGGAACTTGAAAAGAGCGGACTGGGCTAAATTCGAGGAACAGGTTGACCTCAACCTAGCAACTTCAGAGACCAGTAAGATCGAGACAATCCTAAGGGCCATCAGCTCAGCAGCACGAGACTCAGTCCCAAAAAGTATCAAACCTGGGAAAAAGGCATCTACGCCATGGTGGACCCCGGACTGTCAAAGGGTAATCGCCGCACGGCGCCGTGCCCACAAACAATTCAAAAGATGCGTGTGCGAAGCACATCTATCAGCATACAGACAATCTCAAAAACACTGCAGGTACACAATTCGAACAGCACGACAAAACTGTTGGCAGTCTTTTGCCTCTCAATTCAATAGGTTCACCCCTACCGGCAGAATCTGGGACCTGATGAAGCGTTTCAACCTGAAACGCCCACCACCAGGCCCCTTCTCCCAGCTGACGGTGAAAGGAAAGCACATCACTGACCCACAACAAATCGTAGACCACTTTAAACTACACTACGCCAGCGTATCTGGCAACAGCAACTACGACACCACTATAGTAAGCGCTCTAGACGCCCTTGCCTCCAAAGCAAATTTTAGCTCTAGCAATTGAGAAATCTACAATCAGTCGTTTACTATGCACGAATTACACCTTGCCCTCAGCAAGTGTGGAAACACGTCGGTTGGGTCGGACGACATCCATTACCAGTTTCTTAAACGACTTAGCAAAAACTCCCTAACGTACCTACTAGCGGTCATAAATGAACTGTACCAAAGCGACACGTTTCCCGCATCCTGGTGAGCGAGCATAGTCATTCCATTGCCAAAGCAGCACAAAGATCACTCCACCCCAAAAGGTTATAGACCCATCTCACTTACTAGCTGTGCTAGCAAGTTAGTCGAACGCATGGTCAACACACGATTGAGGACATTTCTGGAACACAACGACCTGCTCAACGAATTTCAGTGCGGCTTCCAGCGTCAAAAATCAACTACAGACAATCTCATTAGATTATGCATTGACAATCTTTTTTGTGCATGACATAAAAAGTGGTCTACGCATCAAACGCACAACAGTAGCTGCCTACTTGGACATCATTGCCGCATTTGACCGAGTACACAAATCCGCACTGACACACACACTCCACAAGATAGGCCTACGCGGACACATGGCACACTTCATTCTCAACTTCCTTAGAGACAGGACCCTTAAGGTCCGATGCGGCAGTGTCACATCAAACACCACAGCACAGGAGCAGGGCCTGGCTCAAGGGAGCGTGCTCTCACCGAGCCTCTTCATCACCATGATCAACGACATACTTGCTGACCACATTGACACTTCACTTCAATACTCACTTGTCGCGGACGACATGGCCATTTGGACAGCATCACAATGCTTCCTTCAAGCTGAAAAAAAAACATTCAAGCAGAACTAGACCACATTGCAAAGTGGTGCAAGACTTGAGCCTTCACCCTGTTCGCAGAAAAATCGGCCACCGTCACATATAGTTGTCTCCGCCTAACACCCAAAACTCTACTTAAAATCGATGGCAAAGCCATCGAACAGGTGAAATGCTTCAAGTTCTTAGGAGTACATTTATACGAAAAACTCAGTTTCAACACCCACATCACCTCCATCTCGAAGCGATGCACGAAGCGCGTCAACATACTACGTGCACTTGCAGGCACAGACTGGGGCGGAGACAAGAAAACACTACTGCGACTCTACACATCAATCATACGACCCATCCTAGAATACAACAGCATCAGTTTTGCCACCATTTCAGAAAGTCAGAGCCGAAATTTAGAAAACATCCAAAACAGCTGCATCAGAGCAGCCACAGGTGCCCTCGGCACCACACCGATAGCAAGTCTTCTAGTGGACTCAACACGCCCCCACTCCACGTCAGGAGGACACAACAGCTGTGCCGCTACCACATCAAAATCAAATACATTAAAAATCATCCAGCACAGCGCTTATTTACGCCTGACAGATATGACAAGAGCCGATTTGCGCGCAAATCCATATAGCATCCATATTGCACCATATAGCATCCAAATTTCCACGGCTCTCTCAGATCTTAACTTCGCAATGCCATCCACTGCAACTCGACCGCCCACTAGGCCATTCTGGACTTTCAGTCGACCAAAGGTAGAGTACTTGCTCTCGGAGAAGAAATCCACTATCACATCGGCGGAAATTCTTGGCTTCTTCCACAAGTTCGCTGATGACAACAATCACAAATCACTCGTATTCACGGATGGGACGAAACACGAGGCAAAGGTAGGCATCGGCATCACTGGACCAGGTCTCAGACTTTCCAAGCGTCTACCGGATAACTTCTCCATCTACTCCGCTGAAGCAATGGCCATTCTGGCCGCTATCACCATTCTCATGAGGCGTAAAGCTAGAAACGTAGTAATTTGCTCAGACTCCAAGTCTGTCCTCCAGTCAATTAGCAACACCCACGACTGTCCACATCACTTTATGGATGGAATCCAACAACTCGTGGCCCATAACGTAAACATGAACTTTTCCTTCCTCTGGATTCCGGGCCACGCCAACATCCCAGGTAACGAAGAAGCAGACCGGCTCGCAAAGCAAGCCTTAGAATTGAACACTTACCCTAGCGTGGAATATTCGGTAGACGATTGCAAGGCACTCCTACAACGCCACATTCGCCAACATCAACAGAACACATGGACACAACACAACTCAACACAACACAAATCCAACCACACCCACGCAATCAAACCAACAATATGCACATCAAATAAATCCCACCGACAAAAAGAGGTCATCCTCACTAGATTTAGAACTGGTTGCACAAAGCTAACACAGCCTCAATTAGAGGGTGACCAATATACAACACCGCACTGCGGCACCTGCAACACCACGTTAAGCATAGGCCACATCCTGCTAGACTGTAGTAGCTTTAGCTCTCAAAGACAACCACTTAAGGCATTCTGCCAAAAAGAGGGCATCACCCTATCGCTTCCATCGCTTCTCGGTGACAAGCACCCAGAACCCCTTCAATTGCTATTTGAATATTTGTATGCCACAAAACTAGCAGGAGCACTGTAGGCACCACATCACCAACAATCACATGAACTCGCAATGCATGACTGCGAAACACTCGTAGGAAACACGTAAATAGCCATCCCCGCATGGCGTCGGACGTACATGAGCCGACTTGCTTCTCAATTAGAAATAAATGGCTACCTAGCGGTGCCGTCGGAAGTAGATGAGCCGACGTGCTTTAGGAAAACATAAACAAAAATAAAAATAAAAATTAGCATAACGTAAAACGACTACCCAGAGGAGCCATCGGACGTAGATGAGCCGATTTGCCTTGCAACTCATAACGTAAACGGCTACCCAGAGGTACAGCGGACGTAGAAGAGCCGAATTGCAAAACACCGTACTAACCCAACTGACAACCCTGCATGGCATGCTTAGACTAACCCGCTACTAACAACTAACACGCGACGGCCGGCGTGATAGGCGGTGTGGACAATTACCTCCTTGTTCGCACGGTAAAGATCCCTCGGTGCTCTTCGATAAGAGTAGGCTAAAGCCGGCACCCTGGCAAAATCAACTTCTCGCCACTCTCAAAACACCCGCACCCCCACCCAAACTACGAATTATTTTGTGGAGGACTAAAGTAAAACTAAACCATTTAGACATCAGGGAGTTGTCCCCAACCCAGACCGTCGCCTTCAGCACCTAAAATATCACGCAAACTAACGTAAAATTCCTTAACGTAAATGTCCACTTGCCTGCACTTTGATCGCAAACGCTCGCTTTATAGACAGACATGTAACGTACTCGCTTTAAAGGCGGCGCAAATGACCTTTATGGTCCGGCACGCATAAAAATCACTCTCCCCCCCCCCTGTCCCTCACCCTGTTTCGTCACCGGGATGCAACAGGCATGCATATTCTGCACGCATGTTAATGCGGATATGCACTCGGCCCGGGTTGCGCCGAGAGAAACAGGCACATCATATATTTAATTACAAGCGAACGGATTTCGAGGGCCTGTCTTGGAGTCCTGCGCTCATTCCATGGAGTCTTTTGGACATGGCTCGACAAGATCTAGTATCTAACCCGTACTAGTGATTGGGCAACAGAAGCTGCCAACCGCCCTCAAGCCCCGCCCTCCCCTCCCAGCTGTCTCGTAGGTGTCCTTCCCAGGACATATGCGAGAAGCTCCACCCCCGGGTGACGTCAGACACCCGCACCACTAGCTGGTTGTTAGCCGGACTAGGCGGCCGACGCCACTAGCCGGTTGCTCGCCGGATTAGCTGGCGCAGCCTCCCTCCCAAACCCCCTTCGGACCACCGGTGCCTCGGGCACCGTCGGGAAACCGAATTGTACCGGCGACCAGCTTTGATTGTATTGCCCCTCCCACCCAATAGGATAGAGCTGACAGGGGTACCTTTCTGGTTCAATGGATCGGGCTAGCGGTACACAACCGTGACTGCCCCGCCTCTGTTCAGCTACTCCCATCCCTCCAAAACTCTTTGTCTTTCTACCCCTTTTTCACGACACTTCCTTCCACACCTTTCCTTGCATCACCCCATCAGGGTGACTATCTTATGTGCCCTCCTTCAGGGCGCCCTACTCACACACTCGCACTTCTGCCCTCGTCTGCCGGGTACAATCCCCGCCCAGCCCCGGTATGCCCGGGGACCCCCCACCCCCCTCGGAGGACGGAGGACGCCGCCCCCGGCCTGGAGGCCGCCTGCCCCCTCCCCGCGACCCCCCCGGAGGGGGTCATTCGTGTTGGTGACGAGGAAGGAGGGATCATGGGCCCGAACCTCCCCGTTTGCGGTAGCACGGGAGCTGGACGGGTGGACGGGCGGAGTTTCCTCGGCGAAAGTCCTCCGCTCTGGTGCCCTGCTGGTACGAGTACGAGAGGCCGCACAGGCACGTGCCCTCATCAGCCTCAACCGGTTCCTGGGCAAAGAGATCACGGTTGAGCTTGCAGACAGGTTCAACCTGGTCTATACCACAGCGTACGCCCCGGAGCTGGTGGATCTGTCCGAGGAGGAGCTCCTGGCCGAGCTGAAGTCGCAGGGAGTATGCGACGTAACCCGTCTCGGCCGTCGCCCCCGTGCGGGCCCAGTCCTGAGACTGGGTTTCTGCACACAAGCCCCGCCCACCCACGTCATGGCGGCTACTTGCGTATCCCTCTCCGCCCCTGGACCCCACCGCCGGCCCGCTGTGCCTTCTGCCAAAGGTACGGGCACCTGCCAAAGGCGTGTCGCTCTAGGGAGCCTATATGTGGGCGATGTGCCGAGGGGCACACAACAGATATGTGCGCTTCTGAAGTCCCTCGTTGCGCGGCCTGCCTGGGCCCCCACCCGGCCGCATCCCCACGCTGCCCTGCATGGCTCGACGCCAAAGAGCGTCAGCAGCGGCGACTCACCGTCCAGGGCTCCTTGCCGCCCGCACCACCGATGGTGTGGGCCCTGCCCCACATGGCCCCGATGTGGCCGACTCCGGCTGAGGCGGACTCCCGCCCCAGGTCTGGAATGTCGGGACGGTCAGATTACGACCCGCTCCCCTCCCCTCCTTCTCCCGGCCTCTCGCCCTGCCCCCTTAGCGGGCCCCTCCGTCCTCCGGTCCCCGCACCGCCCACAGGACGTCCCCCCACCGGCCATGCGCCCTGCCCCTGCCGCGGGCCCCGCCGAAGCCGACACCGCCTACCACTATCGGGCCGCGCAGCAGACAGCAGCGACCCCAATCTCTGGTCGCTCTAACGCTCAGCCCCCCCACCCCCCACCGCCAACAGGCTGCTCCGACTAAGGCTCGAGCCTCTTCCACACCGCCCCCTCAGTGCCGTCGCCTCCCCACTCTGTCCCCTGAGTCCAGCAATCGCTCCCGTTCCCCGAGCCCGGACCCCCTGGGGATCCAGAGCCCCTGTCCACATCACCAGGGTCGTCCGCCTCCTACGAGACGGACGACCCCATCACGCCCTCACCGCCACACACACACACCTGCGAGGGCGTGATCACCACACAACACAACACTAATGCAGACACCCACCACTGAATTCTTGCTCCAATGGAATACGAGGTCCCTCATATCCCATTGGGAGGAATTCAAAGAATATATCATCGGAAATAAACCATTGATTGCCGCCGTTCAGGAGACCAGATGGCGCGACAATGATCCGTATAATTTTAAAATCTTTGGTTATACTCTTTATTCCCAAAACAGAAACACTACATCCCGCGGCGGTCGGGTAGCCTTATTCGTCTCGGACACTCTTCTTCATCGCCCTATCTCCATTACCAATGACCTGAATTGTATTGCAGTATCCGTCCAAATCGCACAACTAGAGCTTACTGTACTTTCCCTCTATCTTCCCCCTACGCATACACTATCTCTAGCTTCTGTATCCAATCTCTTCGGTCTTCTCCCACACCTCTGTCTGGTGCTGGGTGATCTCAACGCCCACCACCAGGCATGGGGTTGTTACAACACATCCCAGCGCGGACACCATATTGAAACACTCCTCAACACCCACAACATGGTCTTTTTAAACGACCAAACACCTACCACGACACAGACATCGCCCCGTTCCGCCCGTCAGACATTGACCTCTCCCTAGTATCAGCTTCCATCTCACCCCTCTTCTCCTGGCACGTTCAACCCGACCCCCTTTTTAGTGATCACTTTCCCATCCACGTCACCCTCGAACGCTCAGCCCAGCCTAGAGACCGTTTATTGATGTCCAACTGGAACGTTCGCAAAGCGAAATGGCCATCTTTCTCCCAGGACATTTATAATCTTATCCCACCCCAGTCTCACCCCTCAATTTCGGCATTGCTCAATACCATACTACTCGCGGCAGAAAAGCACGTACCCAAAACTCGTCGCCCACCCGACCGTAAATCCGTGCCGTGGTGGAACGACGAGTGCAAACGAGCCGTCGCCTCACGGCGGCGGGCTGAGCGGAAATTTCGGAAAAACCTCACAGTACAAAACATAGTAGAAGCCCGCGAGGCAAAACTACGTTGTCAGCAAACTATCCTTTCGGCCAAAAAAAAACACAGCTGGCAACTCTATTCCAACACATTCAACCGTTTCACCCCCATCTCCCAAATCTGGACTCAACTTCGTTCCTTCTCCAATGGCAGAGACTCACACCGCGCATTCCCACAACTGACAATTAACCAACAGCATATAACTGAGCCCTCAGCCGTCGCGGAACACTTCGCCACTTATTACTCCGACATATCTTCCAACACTAAATACTCACGGCACACCACCTCCTTCCTTTCGCGACACTCTTGCCACTTGCCACTTCGACGCAGACAACACCGAACCATACAACGTACACTTTACCCTCTACGAATTAAATTTATCCCTCTCCAAGGTATCCAGCAGAGCCCCTGGACCGGATCACTTGACATATCTCTTCTTTCAAAATCTCTCTGACTCGGGTAAAGATAACCTCCTCTCGGCACTAAATCAACTATGGACTGACGGCACTTTCCCACCCTCTTGGTCTACTAGTATTATCATCCCTATACCTAAGCCTTCCAAACCTCGACATCTCCCCTCTAGCTATCGTCCTATCTCTCTCACTAGTTGTGCTTGTCAAATTTGTGAGCGCATGGTCAATGGACGAATCAGAGTCTATCTCGAAAACAACAAAATTATATCTCCCTTTCAGAGCGGCTTCCGATCAAAGCGAAGCACCGCTGACAACCTACTCGAAATTGTGGATTCAATCCAGCGTGGCTTCGCGAAAAAAATTCGAAACCATGGCCCTGTTTTAGACCTAAAATCCGCGTTTAACAAAGTACACAGTTCTGCCCTTCGAATTGAATTACACCGTAGTGGTATCAAGGGCAGAATGGCCACCTTTATCACCAACTTTCTAGAAAATCGCTCCTTCGTCGTTCGCTGCGGCAACATTCATTCACGGCCCCACACTCTCGACCAAGGCGTCCCGCAAGGCAGCGTGCTATCTCCAACCCTCTTTCTTATCATGATCAACGACGTATTAGAACAACTTCTCCTAATTTCTCCCCTACTAAAATATTCTCCCTATGCCGATGATTTGGCTATTTGGTGTACGCACCCATCGGCAGATTCAGCGAATCACGCTATCCAACTCGCCATGAATCACATTGATTCATGGTGCTCCCTCTCGGGGCTACAGATCTCCCCCTCCAAACCTCTTTCAAATATCTCGGAATTATCCTCGACAAAGGACTTTATTTTAGCCCCCAAATCACCTATATTAAACAGCGCTGCTCTGTTCGTCTCAATCTCTTGCGCTGCATCTGCGGTCGCGACTGGGGTGCAGACAGGACGACTCTTACCAAAATGTACATTGCACTGATTCGTTCAATCCTGGAATACAATGCGTTTATCTTCGATCATATATCTCCAACACTCACAAAGTCACTGGAATGCACACAAAATCACGCACTCCGCCTCAGCGATTCCCATCCACGCACTCCGCCTCCGGATCAGCTGGTCCCATCCACAGCCAGATCCTTCAGTACAGCCAGCGACTACCCAACTCTACCGGATCAGCTGGTTCCGTCCACAACCATCTCCTGCGCCCCCTCCCCTCCCCACCCAACATCCCAGCCTTCCGTCTACGCACCGTTCGGTTGGCTCAACATGTTAGCCGACCAGAATTTGGCCGCCGGCGGTTCGCTCATCCAGCCAAGGGAGCGGGTCAGTCTGTTCCTTTAGACGTGCGAACATTGGTAACCGGAAACCCATAATCAAAGTACTGAGTGGCAGCACGCTGACCAAACGGCCGGCAGGTCTGCTGAGTAGCATAGCGGCTACCATTCCAGATCCATCAGCCGCCACCGCCGGTCTGGCCGCAGCCAGGATGCCGGTCAGGGAAGCCGACCTGCTACCACCGGGGGGTCTGGCCTCAGCCAGGCTGCCGGTCAGGGAAGCCAACCTACTGCCACCGGCGGTCTGGCCGCAGCCAGGCTGCCGGTCAGGGAAGCCAACCTACTGCCACCGGCGGTCTGGCCGCAGCCAGGTTGCCGGTCAGGGAAGCCAACCTACTACCACCGGGGGTCTGGCCGCAGCCAGGCTGCCGGTCAGGAACCACCTGCTACAGGGTGCGCAGGCTGCCGGTCAGGAACCTGCTGCCACCGGTCTGGCCGCAGCCAGGCTGCCGGTCAGGGAAGCCAACCTACTGCCACCGGCGGTCTGGCCGCAGCCAGGCTGCCGGTCAGGGAAGCCAACCTACTGCTACTGGCGGTCTGGCCGCAGCCAGGCTACCGGTCAGGGAAGCCGCCAACATTCGTCGTAATCTACTTGGTGCAGAAACTCAGTGTCACGATCTCTAGAACGGCCTCATGAGTGCTATCTATCAGCCCTGCCGGTGGTCAGCATGATGAGCCAGTCAGAAGGCGGCACCATCGACCGCTCACCAGGGGACGGCTGATCTGGTGACGCGTCAACTCAGAAAAACATCCTGGCAAGCATTGATACCGCTATAATAACGGATGATTATTCATTTGTGATGAAACCCACCATTGTGCACGGAACATGTATATTTTCCGGAATATAAAAACGCATCGGCAATACAAAAACGTTGGAAAGCTAAATATTCACGAGGAAAAGAGAGTAAAAAAGGCATTGTTGTACCAACGGGTGGAAAGTTGTACACTTTTGTGGGTGCATGGGCTCCTCTAGCCTGCGCTACTCCTCTATAAAATATACAAATCATCCCTAAAATTAGCATGGGACCGTAATGTGGTTGAAGTGAGCCTATTGTGGCCTCTCCGAATATTACGTGTAAAACACAAATCCACCACTACCACCCTAATCCATTATGCAAATCCCCACTCATGCATGTGTATCACCCCAGTATCTCGCTGTTCTACTTATATTTTCCATCTCGCAACATGAACATCATGTCAACAAAGCACATGACACTTCAGGGATAGTTACTCACCTCAAAATTGATGATATTGCTTCCCGGTGGGCAAAATGTTCCGAAAACAAACTGGGCGTATTTCGTCGCATCTGAAACATAGCCAGATCGTCATTTGCATTCCTCAGTCTGATGGATGCATACTTCTACAGCCAGGTCCCACGCCTCTGTATCAAGTAAGCAAGACAGGATGCGGTTTTGATGGCATGTCCTGACGCGAGGTACAATCACCAGACGCAAGAGAGCTAATCAGAATTATCAGAACACGGAAGGAACCTAATCATAATTATCAGAACAAGGAAGGAACCTAATCATAATTATCAGAACAAGGAAGGAACCTAATTTCTCACGATGACATGGAATTGCGTTCAACAGTCACGGCCATCAGCAAAGTCGGCAGGTATCGCATTCCTTGTTGTGACTAAGACTTCGGTTTCAGAATACACAGTTACTCAGCCAGATTGTGGCCCAGACTGACACCTAGATCCATAACACCCGAAGATCCCGTGACGAACCAACACTCCAATCCTGGGTGCCGGGAGATTCTTCGGAAAAGCTAGTAACTTCCATCGAGTATCCAACAAATACCAAGCAAAGGCATGTCACATATACATATGATACTAAAACACAAAAAGCACCTTACTGTTAATAACATTGTGATAATGCTTAGCTGGAAATTCCTACCCGGTGCAGGATTTTCCCCCTTCCCAGCTTTGCTCCACACCAAATAATTTACCACGGCAGATACACTATGAAACAGTCCTAGCGATGATTGTATTTCTGTGGATCACCAGCTTAACACAGCTCCCTTCCAACATAGTTTTTTAAGGCTCAGCCCGTGACGATATTTCGCAAGTTCATGAACACCAAAAGTGGTTTTCTAAGATCACCAGTTCATACACCAACCTGAAGCCAGCTAGCAGGCGGGGTGGGGGAAGATTCATGTTCTGCTTCTGTGCTTGACAGATAGATAGATATGACTAGCATAAGGCGCCATTCGAAGCGCTGTACGAGCGAGGGCAAGAGGTGGGCTGCATGGTTTTTCCCTGCTCCAGCCACATGATCGGGAACCATACCAGGACAGAAAACTTGCGAGCCGACCGCAATTGACGCCGGCCGACCCTTAGCAGCCCGTGCAGCATGCACCTAATTGCGTTCAATTTACTTGGATGCTCACGAAGTTAGGGACGAAGTAAAACCTATTTCGACAATGAAGCGTGTGCATTCAAATTTGAGATGCGTGCTCCGTATTAGGGAAAGAACTCGATTGTGGAAACAGGAGCTGCAATTTCGGCATATGCATATTAACAAGCGGTCTAATTCAGCCGAAATTGGCTGTAATCGTGCCGAAGCTGGGTTCGTCTTCCGAACTTGATGAGTGCAGCACGAGCTCAGCTTCACTGGGCCGAATTGTCGAATTAGCATAGGTGCCACGCTGTGTGGCGGGCCGTGACGCTTGTTCTTGTTCCACAGTATTCTTGCTCAGTTCATGCCAGATGAAGTATTTCAGCGCAGCATTTTCAGCGCAGTCTATCATGAACCACCTTATTTGAACAAAGGATACACACAGTTCAAAACACATATTGCGGAGAAAACGGTCCAGTTGAGCTGAGTTAAGCCCTGCTCATCAAGTAAAGACCGAGTTATCAGTTTTCAACAAACGTTCGTTTGTTGATCGATTGACAGATAAGCTCTGCAAACAACAGATACATAAGTAGATAACCAATCTTGATATATTAGATGTACGCTTAAACCAGCCCAATAGACGCAGGCGAAAATATGGAAGGAGATAAAGATGTAACCTTTGATAAACGTTTGGCATTCGCCATCTTCAGGTAAGCGAAAGGGAGAGAAGAATGGAACGAGCTAGTGCCTTATTCATGGCTCGGTGCACGATTGTGTGTCTGTGTGAAATGCTTGTGCACTAAAAATGCGAACGAATAACGGTGCACTTATAACGGTTGGGCAGTGCGAATGGAATCATATTTTGCTACTGTATAGAATATGACTTAATTGTCAGATTTAAAAAAACAATTGGACAGGTGAAAGTTAAAATGCATTTTAAGCACGTGGAAAGAGATAATTTGTCTACCATCATCCTGTAGTCACAATGACCGCATTAAGCAAACACGCATTCCGCCATATGATCGCGAATTTTATTGCAAAAAAAGTCCCGTCTATAGCAAGGCAGCCATGTGGACTAATTCCAGCCACATGGCATATCTAGGTCTGCTGTTGTAATATTCTCACCAGACTGCAGATCCGTTGGAATATAAATCGTGCAAACCGAGGACGAATGGCGAAGAAAATGTTTCCTCGTCTTCGCGGACAAGTGGTACGCGAGGTCACGTGCAAAATCGAAATCTCCCAATGGCTTATTGCTCGACAATTTGAAATCCCGCGTTCAAAAGTCCGGGTAAACCAGGAGGCGGCATCAAATACCGAAAGAGAACACAAGCACCGCAAGTGACCGAGGCTCAGGCAAAGACCCAGAAAACTGGACGGTACCGGCTGTCTCGGGGTCCAATAAAGAGCACCGTGAACGTGAGGTACAGATGAACTTTGAGTCCTACTTTACCTACACCGGCAGTAAAATATCTTCCAATTCTGGCTTAGTACGCTTCAGCTGATGGAGATGTCCCACCTAACATGAAGTTCCGGACAGAAGGCAAGCTCCCAGACAAAGTTTTCGCCTGGATTCCCATGAGCCCAAGGGGACTAACTCGGCCAGTAATCCTATCCAACAAGAGTAATGGGAGTGGCGAAGTATACCGTTAGAAGTGCCTGCAGGATGTTCTGTTCCAGTTCATGGAGGAACAGTGCCCATGTCGCACAGTACTGTTCTGGCCAGACCTAGCCACCTGACCTGGCGTAATGAGCCAGCGCTCATTACGCCAGAGTAATACTGCAACTTCTGGGAGAAACGGACGTGCATGTAGTAGTACGTGATATAAATGCACAAAGTGCTCTCCAGCTGCGGCCTATTGAGGACCTGTGCATTAGATCAGCCGGCAGAAGGTGCATTAGGGAGGGTCCAATGATAAAAATGCCAGAAGCGTATATATTATCTAATAATAGCAGACGTTCTCGTTTTCCCTATTCGAACCAGACCACACAAAACGAGCACTCAGTTCGCAGTATGTTGAGACACCATTTTCAGAAGAGAATGTCAGTGCGTTGAGACTTACAAGTGTACTCATGTGAAACCAGTCAAACTGAGAATAGCAATCGATCTTATTTAAACATGTATGTGAATTAAGAGCAGTCCCAAGTGTCGCGCATTCGAAGCTATTATTCAAATAAGACTAGTTTTAGGTTTTCAGGTTTAGACATTCTATCCAGGGGAATCTTTGGTTCTTGAACGATTCTCGGATTGCACTGGGTAATAAAGATAGATGTTTCGAAAGACCTGTACTTCGGCTTGCCTTGTCAAGCCTTCAACGAACCCAGGCCTGGGCAATGGCAATCAGCTAATGGAGTGTCGCTTAGCTACATATATGACGCGTGTAGCGATTGTGATCGATACCAATTTTTATCTGTGCGCGCCAAGTTAGGAAATTACAGTGCAGAATTGTTATGACAATAAAAAAGAATAGATTTCGTGGAATGCAGCTGTATTTATATTCACATATCAAATCCCTCCCACGGGAGCTTGGCTGGCATAGCAGCACGTGCGCTTATACCATTACCATTATACCATTTCAACCTGTTAATTTGGCTCCAGCAAACTGGGCGATTTCGACGGATTTCGAAACCGCTTCGACGAAAGCTAATTAAGCTATTGCCACTAAAATGGTGCACCGTAATTGGCTAAATTGGTGCGCGCACAAATGAAAAACTGATATCGATCACAATCGTCACACGCGTCATATATGTAGCTAAGCGACACCCCAGCAGCTGACGCTATTGTCCAACCTGACTCGATAGGCCTTGCGACAAACCAAGATTGTGAATACACCATAAACGATCGAGATGCAAGCTTGGCATCATTGAAGGGCATTTAAATTATTGCACGCGCTAATTCACTCGGGTAACTTTTGGTTCCAACAATCGACTACAGTGACACAAAAAGGGGCGGGAACGTAATGCTTTAAAATGACACATGCATAAACATACATAGGGGACATCGCAAACATTTCACTTCGGACATCGTTGAAGGACGTTTAAATTTTGATCGCTCACCTCACTTCGAGTCTCACATTTGAAACGTCGCGATTATTTTGCTTCGGAGTGGTGTGCAAGCCCATTTGCAACCGGTAAGTTAACATTTGTGGCGGGAGTGCAGCAAGCAATCCCATATCAGGCTCAGGGAGAAGTTTCCCACGCCTTGGTTCAGAGATGGCGAGTGCAGCCTTATTTCAGTGGCCTCTGAACTATACGTCTGCTCCAGGACTCCACTGCCAGAGTGTCAGCCTTGGACGGGTCGAACGCTTGGCCGCACTGGGTCCAGTGCGGCCAAACATCGTTGTGTCGTAACAGCAACATCGGATCACAAGCATCATTGGCCACCGGTCGATGTCTTCCCTTAAAGACCAACTGGTTCATCCCAAGGACCCCATCCCGAAGAAAGGTAGAGAAGGCGTGGTGTACCGAACATCATGCCAGTGTGGCGCGACTTGCATAGGCGAGAGCGGCCGTCCAAAATGGGTCTGCTTAAAAGAACACGTGGTTGCATGGCCTTGCCGACACCTCTCCATTGGCGGAACACTGGGCCCAGTGCGGCCAAGCGTTCGACCCGTCTAAGGCTGACACTGACAGTGGAGGCCTGGAGCAGACGTATAGTATGAGAGGCCATTGAAATAAGGCTGCACTCGCCATCTCTGAACCAAGGCGTGGGAAAATTCTCCCTGAGCTCAATATGGGACTGGGTGCTGCACTTCCACCACAACTGTTAATTTACCGGTTGCAAATGGGCTTGCACACTCCGAAGCCAAATAATTGTGTCGTTTCAAATGTGAGGCGAAGTGAGGTGATACTCGAATCTGAATGACTCGAATATATTTAATTAATAATTAGATGGCTCGAATTTAAATGTACTTCAATGAAGTCCGAAGTGAAATGTTTGCGATGTCCCCTATGTACCTATGTTTATGTATGTGTCATGCTAAGGTATTATGTCCCCGCCCCTTTTTGTATTAGTGTAGTCGATTGTTGAAACCAAAAGTGACCCGAATGAACTGACGCGTGCAATAATACATATGACATTCAATGATGTCAAGCTTGCATCTCGATCGTTTATGTTGTATTTACCTTCTTCGTTCGTCGAAGGCTTGACGAGACAAGCCGAAGTACAGACCTTTCGAAACATCTATTTTTATAATCCAATGAAGTCCGAGAATCGCCAAAAAAACAAGGATTCCCTGGATAGAATGCCTTTTAAGAACTGCCGGAGGAAATTACTTTATTCACATTTTGACGCTCAACTGAGCGAATTTGGACACACTGATCCAGAGTATCCAGAGGTCCATCAGGTACTTGATGGGCACATATCCAACTTGCATGTTACTGTTGATAATGTTGCACAACGCCTTTGCATAACATGACGCCTTTCAAAACATCTATCTTTATAATCCGGTGAAATCCGAGAATCATACAAAAAACCAACTTACTCCGGGACAATTTGTGATAGCCAATGGAAATGGACTTGCATTCAGGTGATTCATGACCTGGAACTAGTTCCAAATTCAGATTTTGTTGACTACATTCCTCATGATTTGAGAAGTAATCTTCATTTGAAGTTTTATTTATATCCCGTCATCGACGCCTAGAGTTACCAATTTGGACACACTGCTCCGTAGTAACAGGTAGGAGAGGCACCACCTGAACGTTACCAACACGATAAGTGTCAGGTGTCAGAACTAAAGCTAATGCATTGCCAGAACTGAGGAGTTACTCTCCAAAATTCACTGAGAAAGGTCAAGAGAGACAAACACATGCAAGGCGTTCAGTATCCAGGCGGGGGTCTAACCCTGGGGTGCGGGAGCAATTTTCAAGCTAAAGAGTTGAAATGGTGGGGGGAAATTCAGGTGGGTCCGGATCACATGGATCCCAACGGTGGCGACGCCCATGTCAACATGTAAGAGCACTTTATTTGGGGGATGTCACCTGTCTCTAGTGTGCCAGAACGGCAAATCCTCCTCCGCCGGGTCGGAAGGGGGGAGGGCGCTCTTGGAAGCCCCTTCTTGCACTATCTTCCGATCTACATGAGCTAATAAAAATGCAAAAACATGTTGGAAAGATCTGGTCATGGAGAGTCCGAACCATGGCCGCATTTTATCTTAACCGATAATGAGGTCACCAGAGGTCGTTATTGAGAATGGTCATGGTAAAAAGGGGAAAACAGAATAGGCAAGGTCAGGTCAAACTCAGGCTCAAAAGCCAGCTCTCCAAGAATTCATGCTGGTGAAACGGGTAGATTTTATTGACAAGCTAATATAGCCTAGAGCTCAAAGCACAGTTTAATCTTCATCGTCGGCCATGCTGAAATTATTCAAGATAACAATAGGTCAACCGAGTGATATTACCTGGGAATTGCCTGGAACTTGTGAGGATATATATATATATATATATATATATATATATATATAAATGTGTGTGTGTGTGTGTGTCTGTGTGCCTCGGGTCCTACAGAACCATTGAAGTCAAATCTGTTTATCTGTTTGCTAACCGAAAATTATTAGGTCAGGTCAGGACACGCTGATGGTCAGGTCAAGTAAGTTGCAGCTTGAATATCTGCGGTACATCATGTGTAAAGTACGCAAATCGTGTTCTAAGAAGAATTGAAGGATACAAAAGCATGTTTGTAACTATCCAGCTTCTGACCACGTGATCTGACCTTAGGTCACGCTAGAACGATGCATATATTGATAAAGCGATCACTTCAGCTTTCGCTTAAGTGAACACTTCTTGGAAATGAATTTCATGAAATGTCAAACCAGCTCAAATAAGGTCAGATCACACGAGGTCAGATCATCTCAGGTCGTTGATTGGCCATCCAATGTCATGTCGCACGACTAGGCGGGGCTGAAACCGAATTCAGATATGACTGCTCATATGACTTCATAAAACCAGATAAGTCTTGAATGCGAACAACGGTGGTTAGCATGGTTCAATTTCAGTTATTTTCAAGAACATTGTCTTCGGGCAAAACTTTGTCATGGAGAAGGTAGAAATATGGGTAACCGGAAAAAATACGCCAAGCAAATGTACGTATACCAGATGTACACATGCAAATGTACATAAGCAAATGTACGTAAGCGCAGAAGTATGTATGGCAATTGTACGTAAGCGCAAATGTACGTATGACAAATATACGTATGCGAAAATGTACGTAAGCGCACCAGTACGTATGCACAAATATACGTAAGCGCAAATGTACGCAGGCGGAAAGGTACGTGTGCGCAAATGTGCGTATGCTCAAATGCACGTATGCTCAAATGTACGCATGCGCAAATATACGGAAGCGCAAATGTACGTAGGCGCTAATGTACGTAAGCTAAAAATATTGAAGATCAATTGTACGTAAGCGTAAAAGGATGCAAGAGCAAATGTACATATGACACAAGGTATGTACATTTACGCACAAGTACCTTTGCGTTTGCGCACATTTGATTATGTGCATATACCATACGTACTTTTGCTCCTACGTGTATTTCCTCCTACGTACATTTACCATGAGTACATTTGTCATATGCACGTTCGTGCTCAGGCATATCTGTACTGACGTACATTTGCCATACTTACTTTTGTGTGTACGTACATTTGCCTACGTGCACTTGAAACACGTACATTCGGAACACGTTCATTTGAAACACGTTCATTTGAAATTCGTACTTTTGAAACCCGTACAATTGGTTACGTACATTCCTACAGTTCTACATTGCAATTGCTTACGTACATGGCATATGTACACATGCATTTGGGTTACGTAAATTTGCACTCACATACATTTGCCCCGATGTACTTTTGCATACATGTACATTTGCTGTACGTTTTTCGTTCGCATACATTTGCATTGCCGCATATTTGCTCGTACGTACTTTTCCATGTACGTACATTTGCACCAGCGCACATGGCTCATATGTACATTTGTGCCCACGCATTTTTGTGCTTACGTACTTTTGTGCATTCGCACATTTGCGCTGACATACATTTGCGTTGACGTACTTTTGCGCTTACGTACAATTTGTTCATAAGTACATTTGCGCTGACATACTTTTGCGCTTACGTACATATTCAATTGCGTACATTTACACATACGCACATTTCGGCTTACGTACATTTGCGCCTACGTACTTTTGCGCTTACCTACATTTGCTTAAGTACCTTTGTCATACGTACATTTGCTCTTACGTACAACTGCCATACGTACATTTGTCATTCGTACTTTTGCTCCTTCGTACATCTGTGCTTACGTACATCTGGCATACGTACTTTTGCGCATGTGTACATTTGCTTATTTACATTTGCTTACGCACATCTGCCATACGTACGTCCTTACGCATATTTGTCCTAGAATCGGAAACATGAAACCTCAGGAAGTATCCGATGTTGTAGTCATGTGCTTTCGTGAATATGCTTGTGTTCCTCTGCAGCCACAGCTCCAGGAATTTGTCAAGAGGGATGGAAATTTGGAGGGGCGGCATGTGACAGGTACGGATCCAGGAATGTCCACGATTGCCCTATGATCCAGGAATGTCCACGATTGCCCTATGATCCAGGAATGTCCACGATTGCACTACGATCAGAAGGCCGGATATAGCTATATCAGTGTTCAGATTATAGGTAGGTAGATATGTGGACATTTCGAGACTACGGCTGAAAGGAAGATATATGTTCAGATGGATTTGGAACAGAAGGACTACAGTCCTAATCTAACCTAACCTCCGCCCTTCCTAAACCTAACGTTCCGACTAGAGGCGTTGATTTACCGCTGTGAGATCGGCTATTTTCATGCCAGGACCTTGCAAATAAATTTGCTTTATTTGAAATAAAACACATTCATGAATATCGCGGTACCGATCTAATTAGGACATCTATCCCACGTACTTTTCTAAATATGTTGACGAGTAACTTCTTGATTATAGCTTCATGAGATAAAAAAATATCAGCATAACTAAAACGGCATAAAGCGAATTATCAACAAACGACATATTGTCAATCCCATGATACCGTTGGCGAAGCAGCTTATTGTTGCACAGCGCTTAAAAAAGAAGCAACTCACATTAAATGTCTATCATGTTGTAATGAATAGGAAATTGTTAATTGGAAATCATAACGCGTTGTGATTAGAACACATCGAATAACTTAATGCAAGCTAAGTTCATTATGGTTCCTCGAAGCTTCCACTGTGATTTTTTTCTTCTAAACCTCAAATTTCGAAGTTTTATTTCACACTGGTGTTCGCTGGGTACATTGTGTGCGCTTTGAATGACATTCCCGCTGCTGCTACAGGTCTCGTTCGCCATTGAACGGCTAAAAAGTAGCTTTCTAACAAGTTATATGCACGCACTCAGTATCCCATGCATACTTCACTGCACTCAGTACTAAACATTCCGTATGTTGGCGCTGATGCGCGCGTGATACATTGGATGTGTGTAGGTAAGGGCATCGATGTGGCGCAAAGCGCATTCAATTTGTAACGAAGTTCTTCCCATGCCCCTACTTGGTACTTCGATTTACATCGGGGGCAAACTTCTTTTGGGCTACGTGAATAGTACTATGGACCTCGACGTTGGCGATATTAAAGACCGCGGTTATGTTCAATGGCTCTGTGTTTCTTTGTCAGAGCTTTGATCCAAACATCTCAATATCGACGTGGTGAGCCCTGGCGGCTGGCCGGCGGCGGTGGTCTATTGAGGTCATGTCGTCAGACAGCGACGGCCGCGTCAGGGTACCGGGGTAGCTTGACCGGAGGGGAGGGGTAACACTAGGCTTTGGCCTCGGCGGCCGACGGCGGTGGTGGTCTATTGAGGTCATGTCGTCAGACAGTGACGGCCGCGTCAGGGTACCGGGGTAGCTTGACCGGAGGAGAGGGGTAACACTAGGCCTAAGCAGCGATAGCCCGGTCGACGGCGGCTCCGATGATTTCCTGTCGCGAGGCCTGGCTATCGCTGCTTGACCGGGGGTAGATGGGTATGGGTAGACCGGGGGCAGGGCAGATCTCTGGAATTAAAATGCCCCCACAGGAAGCTTCGCTACAAATTGGAAGGTATCGTTGCGAGCAAAAACCGGCGGTGTTACGGTCAGGGCCACTATAGATGGTTCAGCGAACCTACCTACATGAACTTGCAAGGAAAGTTCCGATGCAAAATATTTGATTCCATCAAGGAATGCGAATACTTCTGAAGAATTATTGCGAGCTTAGCCGTAAGAAATCTGAATCTGAAAAAAAATAAAGAGCATACACTCAGTTAATAAAATAGGATGTGAAATAGTGCATCAAAGTCGCTAGGCCATCACGATTCCAGCAGGTCACGGCCCGGCTGCTTATCCGAACTGTCGTATGCACAATATAGGGTGGAAACGTATATAGCTCGCCCTGGCTTCGTTATCGCCCGAAATGAACATGTTCGTAAATGCACGTGAATGCACGCGCTCGGATCTAGTTCACCCTCACCGGTGACTATTGACAGTAAGTGTTCAGCAAGGCTTCAACAGATGTATAGAAGAGGCCAATGCATGTGTTTTGGAATACAAAGAAGTGGAGATATCTGTTGCCATTTGATTAGCTTTATCAAACAATATCTCGGTACAGATGCCTCAGTTCAGTTATACTATCCTAGCGGAGGGGTGGGTCGACTTAAACATCCTCGCCAGGCTACCGTATGTGGTGATATACCACAGGCGTT
The DNA here is from genome assembly GCA_034440615.1 of Ashinkailepas kermadecensis. Classification (NCBI taxonomy): domain Eukaryota; kingdom Metazoa; phylum Arthropoda; class Thecostraca; family Neolepadidae; genus Ashinkailepas; species Ashinkailepas kermadecensis. Next base: position 1,371 of record JAOTOM010002012.1, on the reverse strand, counting down.
GTCCGGCTACCAGGCGATCGTATGTGGTGGTATGCAACAGGCGTTGTCTGGCTACCAGGCCAGTGTGTGGTGATATACCACAGACGTCCGGATACCAGGCGATCGTATGTGGTGTTATAAGACAGGCGTTGTCTGGTTACCAGGCGACCGTATGTGGTGGTATACAACAGGCGTTGTCTGGCTACTAGGTCAATGTGTTGTGACCTACCAAAGGCGTTGTTCGTCTACATGCTGCCATACATACATGAGCGTGCAATCTACTCTTGTGGTGTGAAAATGCCAAATAGCATAGTATTACCTCCAAATGGGAAGAATTGCGAGAACAGATGCTTGAACCTGTCCTCATTTACTGTTCCCAGAGGACATTCCTGCAAACAGAAGATGCATGTTTCAGCGTCACACAGGTCAGCGGCGGAATGCATGTGTATCACACGGTACAATGGCACACGGTACAATGGCACACGGTACAGTGGCTGACTGCCGGTTCTCACGGCCCACGGATGTCAACTTGGCAAAAATGTCACTCATTTTACTTTCATAGCTGTACTGCATGATCCCAATGTTGAGTACCTAAGGCATGCATTATTGAGTGGAATGTGGTTATCCTGTATGTTGTTGACGTCTTCTGGGTGCGGAAGTACTTCCCAATGCGCTTAATTTACGATTATCGTGTGCATCCCAACCGCATAGACCATTTAAAGTGATGACATGCAAAACATACTTGTCGTAGGAGTATTTCTAGACTGAAGCGCGTCCATGGAGTGCCATTCATCTCAACGATGTTTTGTCTTTGAAACGGAAAGCTGTAGTCACTGCAATGGTATCAACCAATCGCGCCTTAACTATAAATATATTATATATTCAGCCTGTCTCGGCAGATCAATGGAGGTCAGCAGTGCACCTGAAAATGTAGAATTGGAACGTGGCATGTGGAACTAGTGGAAATGTGCTGTGTTTCCAGTCCCCCTCCCGTTTCCCAAGAGATCATGTGCACACCACATTTACATTAAGCTGTCCATAAAAGCACCGATAACCAGTACGTATCGGTTTCGGTATCGAATTTATTAGGCTTCAAATTGTTTTGTTTTTTTGGGCCCGATCGTGAGTCTTGATGTGCAGTCACGCTGAAATTGCATTGGCTTAAATTCAACCGGTCGTCCCAATTTATTATCAGAGAACAAAGGAAGCATGTGATCTACACATTGGCAGACACTGTTGTTTCATACAATTGTTGTACGGATATATTAAATTACCGTTGGAAGGCAAACTGCAGACCATCTTAGGGACCGGATTTCGTCGGAACAGCCACTGATTGAGTTAAATGGATTAATCTATATACGATTAGATTGGTCAGAACTCGAAGCCTCTCTC